>JAODAL010064198.1:0-18854 GCA_025379985.1 Phyllomedusa bahiana
ATCAGAATTTGTAGACTTTTTTATGTTTCTACCATGAAAAACCATTTCTCATGGCAGTTGAGTATAAATGGCACACAGGATATTTTGGTGTCCACCAGAAGGCAGCCTTAGTTTTTTTAGTTGTGCATACTGCAGTCACTCATACAGTTGAAAACATGTACTGGAACTCGGGGCCCACTGAAGGAAATCACCAGCCCTCCAGTGGGTGCCTTGACTCTCCGCAGAGGCCCAGACCCTGGTGTCCCACTGGTATTCTACCAAGTTGGGCAGATTGCCAGTCCGGACCTGGTGGAACATGTTAAAGTAACATTCACATAAAGCTAGGATTCAAAGTTTTCTAGCAAAACATTGCTCACAGCATCAGACTGCCACTGTTGGCTTGTCTTCTTCCCACACTATAGCTTAGTATCGTGAACCAAGCTAATTTATTCTATTGCTCCATGGCCACTCTTTAGGCTCATGTGCTCATTATAGGTGCTTTTTGCAGTAGACAGTGGTCAGCATGGGCATACTGACCAGTGTGGCTACACAACAAGCTTTATTTTCCTATATGTCTTAACAATTAAAGCAACACATGTCCATTTTCACAACATAATGGCTGGACAAGAAATCATTTTAAGTACAAAGGAATAAAAGCCCTAGTACTACATGAGAAAAGTTGCACAGGTGCAGATTCCTTATGAACAATCGTTCACACACTTATTGATGAGGGGGATAAATGCTCAGTATAACACTGCACATTGAATAAGAACTTATTCACACCAGGTTTCAAAAATGCCACAGTACATTATTGGGGATTTTGCTGAAGTGCAAAAATACTGAGAAACAACCACTCACATTCGGGTACCATGAGGTGTGTGATTATTCCAAACTACAAGGTGACATATGGTCAAGATCACTTGGTTTTTATGGGAAGAACACAGGCAACTATGAAATAGGTAGAAACATTGAGACATGCAGTATGTACTGCCAGACTTTAGATCATATCCAAACACCATATTGGACAATCACAGGGTCTGTGAGCTCTTGGGATAACCGTCTGTTTAGTAAGATCGTTATGGTACAGAAAAAAAAAACATTACTCCAACTACAGCGTTGGTTTAAAATGACCTCAGCAACTTTTCCTCTTTTCATACATGGTGTCAGGTCAGTGAACAATATCCAAAACATAAACCCTCGACCATTTAGCCACTAAGTAAACATTCATGTCCCTGACTAGCCATGACTGAAGGTAGCATTTGTACCAGTGACCTCTGGTTAAGACTTCCTCAGGTCAGCAACACCTACTCTCTGCCAGCTTGGGAGAAAGAAAGCCAGCCACAGACCAGCAGCTGCCCCTTGTCATAAGAGCTCACACTTTCATTACAGAGGAGTGTTGAGCGATTACGTTGGCTATCGACCTCGGGCGATAGTCGATAGTCGGCCATCATCGATAGGTTTTTCGATAGTGAGCAGTCGATTATGAGCGATGACCATTAAAGACTATAGGAGAGCAACAACACCTTCCTTCTTACCCCCAACCAGGCCTGGAGAAGCTGGTCAAAACACCCACCACTGACTAATGGAGTCGTGCATCATCTAAGGCACAACACTTAGGCTATAAAAGCCACAGAAAAAAAGTCACACACCATTCATTATCCCTGTCTTGTACCACACAGACCCCTTTAAAACCGCATCCCCACAAATTTTAAAAAATGCCCGAAAGGGATATTTTTTGAACCCTCATTTTTCTTTTAACTGGACATTGAATATCCCTGTCCTGGAACCCATACCCTAAAAACCTGCATACCCACAGATTAAAACGTGCGGAAAAAATGTCCTTTGAACCACCATTTTATTGAATGGGCATTGACAAACCCTTCCTGGACCGCAGCAGACCCTTTAACCGCCTGACCCCCAGATTAAAAAGTTTCCCGGAAAAAAGGGGTCTTTCAAACCCCCATTTTTTGTTGAACTGGACATTGACTAAACTGTCCTGGACCGGGAGTATACCTTAAAACCGCGACCCCCAGATTAAAAAGTCCCCAAAAGGAGCTTTCAACCACCATTTTGTTAAACTGGAAGACAAACCCTGTCCTGGACCGCAGCATACCCTTAAACCTGTCGACCCCCAGATTAAAAAGTGCCCGGAAAAAGAAGTCTTTCAACCCCCATTTTAGTTGAACTGGACATTGACATACCCGTCCTGGACTGCAGTTTTCCATTAAACCCGCTACCCCCAGATTAAAAAGTGCCGGAAAAAGGAGTCTTTCAACCCCCATTTTATTGAACGGACATTACTGCCCTGTCCTGGGGGCCCCAGAAGACCATTAAACCTTCTGACCCCCAATTAAAAAGTGCCGGAAAAAGGGGCTTCAACCACCATTTAGTTAACTTGACATTTTACTATACCTTCCTTTGGGCCCAGCTACTCAGGGGCCCGATTAAAAGTGGGGGCGGTGAAGCCCAGGCTGGCGTTGTCATCTATAACACGCAGGTTAAAATGCCCTTGACGCGCAACGAAAAAAGTCGTGTAAGAAAAAGCAAAGCAGAAGTGTGAGAACTCCAGCCTTCCTCAGTACACAGTCAAAACCCGGGTAGCGCTTTCCCCTCCGATGAGTGGGGACCAATTGAGCTTAAATTGGAAATACTGGGGTTAAGCTCCTGTCCACCCCGGGGCCCTTTTTTTTTTGGCATTTTTTTTCTCATTATACTCAACGTGCTGAGGAAATTGCCCCCGTACTTTTTTCTTGCCCGTCCCATACTCCAGTCCCCCTGAATAACCCACCAAACTGGGCAAGTTTTTTTTTACTTCCCCTGTACAATTTAGAGGAATTTTTTTTTACCACTATTTTGTACATCAAATTTTTTTTGTATTTTTAAATTTTAAAAAACAAAATTTTAAAATAGGGATGGAATCCCACCCTGTCCTTTTTTTTCTCTTTTTTTTTAAATTTTATTAAATGGGGTTTTCTTTTAATACAGGGGTTTTAAAAGCTATGTTTTTAAAATCCCTTTCAAAAACAAGTCATTTTGCAAAAAGGGGTCCATTTTAAAATGTCCTACCCATTCCTGATTCTGACAAACACCATCTCCCCAGGGCCCCTCTAAAAAATTGGTGAAGGGAAAAAATGGGCTGTTTAAAAAAAACTTTTTTTATAAATTAAAGGGCCCCGTAGAATTAAAACGCAAATTTTAAAGCAAAATGCCCCCAAAAAAATTTAAAGTCATGGGCCCCTTTAAACCACTTTTTTGGGGCAATTGTTTTAAAAAACAAATTTTCTGTTAAAACAACATTTTTTTTATAATATGGGAAACCCGATTAGCTGCATTTTTAAAGCAAAAATTCCCCCAAAAAATTTTAAACAAAACCCTTTGGGGGCCAAATTTGGACAATTGTGAAGAAAAAAATGTCCCGTTAAAACAACATTTTTTTTTTAATAATGACCTGTAATAAAGCTTCATTTCAAAGCAGGGAAAGACCCCAAAAAAATTTTAAAAAAAGACCCTTTTCCAGCCACTGTTAAAAATTGTAGGGGAAAAAATGCCACTTAGAAGCCACAATTTTTGTTCCAAAAGGGGCCAAATTTTTAGCTGGGAATCCACAGCTAATGGGCCCCAAAAAAAAAAATAAATTGACTTTCTCAGGGCCCCTAATTTAAAAATTGGAGGGGGAAATAAAAACTTAAAAGGCCCCATTTCTGTTCCAAAGGACCATAATTTAGCGAAACCCACAGCAACAAGACCTCAAAAAACCATTGCAATGTGAAAACTTTTTAAGATAAATTTAGAAAAAAGGAATTTCGGTTGGTTTTTCAAAAAAAACCTTGCTTTTCTTTTTTTTCAGTCCCCCTCACGGGCCCAAAACCCCCAACAAAAAAGAACAGTTGGTAAAAAAGAATAAGAATTGGGAGTAAGAAATGATCATTTTAAAAAAAAAATTTTTCCCAAAAGGACCATTTCTTTTTTTGAAGAGGGAAAGTGAAGGTTAAAACCGGGAACTAATCGGTGAAACCCCGGGGGAAATTGGTGCCCCAAAATCATCAGAGAAACCATGCCTGAAATTTATCTTTTCGAAAATTTAAACGTTCCCCTTATCTTGGGGAAAGGGCCCGGGTTGTTTTGTCTGTAATGACTCCCCAGTTTTTGCGAAGGTCCGCTCCCGATAAAGAAGGCCGGCCTTTCGGCAGGACAACCCCCCTCTATGGCGGGAAAACCACTCGGGGCCCTTCACCATTTTGGAAAACCCAGAAGGTTTTTATTGGGGTCCGGGAACACATCAAAAAACCTCGGGTTGGGGACGCAGGGTTGTCCCTGCACCATGAAACTTTTTAAAAATATCTCTGTTGGGATGGAAAGTGTGCCCCTGCATTTCATGCTTTTGGGGGAGTTTGGTTTAAAAAAAAAATTTCCAGGAAGGGCACCCCAAAATTAAAGGCCTTTCTTTTCCTACCCTCCATCCGTCCTGCCAATCTGCTTCTTGGTCCCCCCCGACGGCAAATTTTCACTCTACTGCGGGCACCGTCGCTGGGGTTGTTCCAAAAGGTGACATTTGAAGAACGTGAAGCAGACACCAAAAGAAATTCCCCCATTTGAAACAAACCCGCAAAAGGGCTCCATTTTCCTTTCATTTTTACTCCCTATTTTTGGGGGGGGTTGGGGAAAGGGAAAATGCTGAGTTTTGTTTTGTAAAACCTGGATTTCCAGGGGGGTTGGGCCACCCCCTTTTAACTGTTGTTCATTTTTTGATGGCCCTTTAAAAGAAGGGGGCGTTGGAGGAAAAAGGGCATCCAAGCACTCATGTGGGGAGAGGAGCCTTGGGTTTCCCAAGGCCTCTGGTCGAGGGCACTAGCAAACCCGATCTTCCCCATCTTCCTCCTCCCCCCTCAAATTGGCCAACCTCTTTCCAAGGCAGGGACGGGGGAAAAAAATCGGTTTTCTAGGAAAAAACCTTCCCTTTTCCCCCTCCCTTTCCTCCGACACAACTTCAACACACCCTGACCTTTTGCCCCGGATGATGCCCCCTGAGAAAACTTATGGGGCCAAAAATTTTTCCCCTAGCTCTTTGGGCCCTTAAAACCCCAGGGCCCAATTAAGACCGGGTTTAAATTGTTTAAACAAACGGCCCTTTTGGATTTGGAAAGTAGAGGGAAAAGGGTTCCGTGTCCGCATTTGTGCCAGCGCTGGCGGGACCTTGGGTTTTTTCAAAAGTGTCCCAAAAAGATCATTTCCCGGGAACCCAAGTTACACCCAAAAATGGCCCCAAGGGGTTACCCAATTTTCATTGTCCGCCCGACCAATTTTGGGTGGCTTTATTCCAAAAACGCCAAAAGGGATGGTGCAAAAGCCCCTTTTTTCACCTGCCCCCCAAAGCCCCCAGTGGCTCAACAAACCCCCAGGCCCGCACCGCTTTTCTTTTTCAGGCCCCTTTTTGCACCTTTTTTGTACTGGCGTAAAGGGCATTGGGGCCTTTCTAACCCAAAAATCGGGTGGGGGCATGTTTAGGGTTTTGGGAAATTTCCCGCGAGGGTTGCCACGTCCCCCCCAAAGAACGGTTTGGGGCGGGGGAGGCCGAGCTGGAAAGCTTGCAAAACCCCCAACCAGGGCGTAAGGAAGCAGGGTGCGAAAGGCGGAAGTGCGAACCAAATTTCCTAGAGCCTTTCTTCACAGGGGATCCAGACCCGGTTTCTTTAGAAAAATTTTTGGACGACGAGGGTTTAAGACATGTTTCCCCGCCCAAGGGGTGTGCTCCAGCCAACCCATCTTTTAAGGGCGGCCCAACAAAATTTCCCCCGTTAACGAACCCCGCACTTTTGCCGGGCACAAGGTTCTTGGTTCCCCCCACCCGCGCTCGGGTCCTTTGTTGGGCCTTGAGCCGTCCACAAACCTTTCCGACCGTTTTGGGGTAACGGGCTCCCCCAAAAACAGAATTTAAATTTTAAAACGGGTTGGTTTTCTCTGGGGACGGTGAAAGGGTCCAGAGGACCTTTGGGGGGGAAAGAGCCCTTTCATCTCCCTCCAGTTTTTAAAAAGCGTGGGGCCCGGAACCTGATAAACCCCCCCGTCAACCCCCCCCAAAAAGACCCTCCACTGGGCCCCCCCCCAGTTGGGGCTTTCCAAGAGATTTTAGGGGCCTTGGCCTTTCTTACTAGTCCCCCGTGTCGGTGACCCGAAGGGAGACTTTTTTCCGGGCACAGATTTAAAAGGGCAACCAAAAATTTAAATTTTTGATGACACCCTGTTTTGGGGCCAGGGGAGGGACGGGTTTTTATTTTGGGAAAAAAATTCCTGGGTCGGGGATCTTGTAAAGGGGGGAGGGGGAGGGGGGCCCTTACGTGGGGGGGAAACCCCTCCCGTGTCCACCAGATCCAAAAGGGCAACATTTCCAAGGGCCAAAAGCCCTGGCCCAAAACCGACATTTTATTTTTTGGCTTTGGGGGTGGTTTGGGTTGAAGTGTTTTTCCCTTTTGCTTTTCCCCAAAACCCGGGGAGACAGAAGGGGGCTGCCCAGACGGGGGGCTTTTAACGGCGTGGGCCCCATTTAAACAGGCGGAAAAGGAGGAAAAGGGGGTATGGGTAAAGGGTGTCTTGGGGGGACTCGTTGAGGTGGGGCCGAAAGCGGAGGCTGAACCCCCCTTATCATTTTTACCTTTTAAAAGGGCATTGGAAAACTGAGGGAAAAACCTTTATTTTGGGGGCTGGAAGGGGAGGAGGGCCGGAAAAACCGAGGGGGGTTTACAATGGTTGGGGAAAGGGCCCGGGGTCGGGGTACCTGGGCCTTTTTTTTGGGGGCCCCAAAATTTTTGCCTTCCATTTCAACTCCAAGGGAATCCTGCAAAGGTTGACTAGAACATGTTGGTTTGGTTGGGTTTAAACCCCCAAAAGGGTTTTTGGCCCGTACATTTTGCGTTTACGGCAAAAAAACCTGCAAAAATGACATTCCCCGGGGAATCCCGAAGGGCTTTGGGGAAAGGTCCCCCTATATCATTAAAACCCAAAAAATTCCTTTGCTTTCTCTTTTAACAGTTACGGGGCAAAATTTTAGGGGTCAGTTTTGGTTTCCCAAAGGGTTTCAGCAGTAAAAACCGCCTCTTGGGGCCCCAAAATTTTAAAAGCTACTTTAAAAAAGACTGAACCGGAAATGCAACCCTAAACAATTTCCTTTTCTCCCCCCTTTTCTCTTTCCCGCTCTTTTTCCCTTTAAAAACAGCTTAAGGTCCCGTAAATCCCCCCGAAACCCATCATGGATATTCCTCCCTCCTTCCCCGGGGGCCATTCCTTTTTTTTTTTTTCCTCCCTAGAACACATGAAAAAACAAAACCCCAAATTTCCCCACCCAAGCAGTAGGGTTTTGTCCCCCCAAACCAAAAAAATCTTTATTTGGAAGCACAAATAAAAGAAAATACATGGCAAGGAACCCTCAAAAAGAAACCACATGGTTGGGAAGGGCTCCCTTTTGGGCCTTTTAATTTACTTGAAAGAAAAAAAAAAACCCATAATTGGGGTTTCCCGGGGAAAAAAAATTTACAATTTTTAAAAAATTTTACCTGGGGGAAAAAAACAAAATTTAAAAACAATCCCTTACTTTTTTGAGTTTTGGTTGGGTTTCCAAAAAAACCCAACAACATTTTAAAATAACCCAAAAAAATAAAATAAACGGAACCCCCGGGCCCCCAAAAATTGAAAAAGGTTCCCTTAACTTAAAAATTAATTTGGGGTATAATTTTTTGGAAAGGGAAAAACCTTCCCCAAAAAAAAATTAACCCCTTTGTAACCCCTCAATTGGGGGAAAATTGTTTTAAACCCCCTCCACAAGAAATTTTTTTTTTGGCCCAACCCCACCCAAAAGCTTCAGGCCAGTCCACAAAATTTTAATTTTTGGGCCAAAATCCTTCCATGGGGGTTTCAAACTGTCCCCAAAGGGGTTAAAGGAAATTGGGCCCTTTTTTCAAAACTTGGGAAGGTTTCAAATTTCCCCCCACAGAAAGGTTTTATAGGATTTAAATTCCAGGGCTTAATTTGAAGTCAACCCTTTAAAATAGGTCCCAATTCTTTGCTGTTAAGCCTTTTCTTGGGTGTTTTTTTAGCTCTGTGTTTTTTGGGTTGTTAAAATTTTGGGGTTTTACAAAATTACCCCCGACCAAAAATTACCCAAGATTGGGGGCACACATTTTGCTCCAAAATTCCTTAAAAAGTTCTTGGGGGTTTTCATTTTTTGCCCTGCAAAAGATTCCCAAACAAAAAACCAAAAACAAAATAAAAACTTTTTGGGCCCCCCATATTGCACATAGGGGTTAAAAGTGTTTTTGCTCTTTTTTAAACCTTCATTTTTCCCGCATCAGTAAACATAGAACTGCTTTGATTTTCCAAAAAGGGTCCAGTTTGGGGCTCATCCCTTTCCCAAAGATCACTGTTGATTGGGTTTAAAAATTTCCCCTATGAAAAGGGGTTAAAATTAAAGGAAATTTTTCAGGGGAATCCCCCAAAAAGGTTCCAAAAAATTTCCTCTTTTAACATTGGCCCCCCTCTAACATTTAATTTTTCTCTTTTAAAACACCCAAAAAGAAGGGGCTTTTTCAATTCCCTTCAAAGCCAGGAAAAGCCCTTTTTTGTGGGACAATGTTTTTTTTTTATGATACCTTTTCCCGGTTACGAGGGGGTGGAAAAATTTTGGGGTATAAATTTATGGGCCCCGGTCCAAATGTGTTGGGAAATGGCTTTCCCGGGAAATGGGGGGTTAAAGGACTGTTGAAATTTTTAAGTAAGGGGGTTGTGGATATCTTTTAATTTGGGGAAACCCAAAAAACGTTGGGACAATATTGTTCCCCCGACACTCCCCGCTTTTGCACCAAAAGACCCTTTAAAATTGGGGTTTACCCCTAAAATTTTGGCAAACAAATTTAAGATGTTTTAAAAGGGTTTAAAAAGGTGTTTGGGGGGCAAAACCGAAGTCAACATAACAGCCGGGAGCTCAAATCTCCCTTTTTGTACTGAACACCTGATTTGCCCCTTCTCCTCTTCGGGCCCTGCGGGGACCGGCTGACCAAAAAGGGAAAGGGTTTAAATTTAAATTTTTAAACTTTGGATGTTTTTTACCCAAAAAGCCAAAAGAGGCAAAAAAATCACCCTGGTTCATGTCCCACATTTAAAGGGAAACACCCCCCTACAAGGGGACCTCTAAATAAAATTTTTATTTTCTTTCTTTCTTCCCTTTTAAAAATTTCAACAAAATTTTTTTAAATACTTTTAAAATTTAAACTATCTTCCCTACTTTTCCCCTTTTCCCCTTTCCGATCAGCTATGAAACCCCAAAGAAAAATTTAAAAAGGGGAAAGGATTTTTTTGAAACGAAAATTTGGGAAAAGGGGTTTATTTTAAAAATTAAAATTGGGGACTGAAAGGGCCCCTGGGGATCTCCCCCTTAAACAAATTTTGGGGGTGGGAAATGGGGTTTTTTGGGTTTTTATACAATAAAAAGGAGTGGGGGAAACCCGAAAATTGGGTTTTAAACTTATCAACTAATGGCCGCCCATGGAATCCCCGCCCTGAATTTGTCCCCAAGAGGGTTTTTTTCCAAAAAAAGATGAACCCATTTTTTAAAAAAACCCCCAAGAAATCTTTATAAATCCCAAAAAACTAAAAATTTTTTAATAAAAAATTTTGGCAATTTTTCTTTTGGGAAAAATTTATTAAAAATTTAACCCTAAAAAAAAGGGTTTTCCCCATGACAAAACTCTCATCCCCCAAAGAGTCTTTTGGGGAAAACCCCCTTTTTAAAATTTCCTTCATACATCAAATAAACCCAAAAGTAAATTTGATTCTTTTACCATCTTACAAATCTTTTTCCACCGGGGGCATTGGGTGAGGGTTTTCCCGGTAGTATAAAACCTAAAAAATCACCCCCAAAAAACCTCGGTTTTTCCCGGAAAAATCACTTCATTTTACCCCCATTTTGGAACGTTTTTTTAACAAATTGGTTTTCTAAAGCCGGCCACATTTTTAAAAAATTTATAAAAGTCTGGTTTTAAAGAACGGGAAACCCAAAACCCCAAAAATCCAAGTAAAACCCCTTTTTCATTTTTTTTTAAAATCAAAAACCCCCCGTTTTACCCCAGTGGTACACGGGGGGTGCATATCCTTGGGGTCATGCTCCTCACCCAAAAAAAACCCTAACAAAATATGAAAATTTTTCAAGGAAACCAGAAACACAACTACAGCCGGGGGTAAACAACTAACCCACCAATCTGAAATTTAAAAAAACGGGTAAATTATTTATCTCACTTATTATTGTCATCAAATTTTAAAAACCCTTGGGTTCTTGAGTTCCCCCCCCCTTTGGAAGTTTTTTTTACAGTTTTAAAAAATACCAAAATTGGGCCAAATTTTGCTGGGGAAAAATTCAGTTTTTGGGGGCCTTTCCCAAAAACTAAAAATTTTGGAATTCATATTTTCCCAAAAAAAAAACTTCAAATTTTTTTCCAAATTTAAATTTAAAAGGGCCCCACCCCCCGACAATCCCCCCCGGGGGAAAAAATTTAAAAACCAAACCCCTTTTTAAAAAGAAAAAATACTCTTTACCCCAACCATAATGGAAAAAAAAGTACTGGGGTAGATGGATGTGGGGGCACTTAAAAGGCCCACTTTTACATCTGTAATTTTGGGGGTTTCCTTTTTGGAAAAAATTCCCTTAAAAACCCCTAGTTTTAAAAAAATTTTGGCCCCCGGGGCCCGCGCTTTAGGTTTTCTGCCCCATTAAAAAAAACCACCGCTCCCCACTTTCCATGCCACACTCATTTTTACTGGCCCACTCCTTGCACTCAGAAATTACAATTGTCAAAAAAAATCTTGTTTTTATGTAACTATATGTTAGATGTCAAAACTTTTTTACTTTTCTATTCATGGAGCTCTGTGAGGGTTTTATATTTGCAGGATAAGTTTACTAATAAATAACAGCCCAACACCAAACCCAAAACCCCCACCACCCACAAGTAAAATTCCCGCTCCCCCAAAACCCCATACAGTACTGCTCCCCCACCAGGGCCCCCATATAAATCTACTCCCCCCCCTACCCCCCATACAATATCCACCTCCCACAGCCAACATACAATTCTGCACTCCCCACTTTCCCATATAAAATATTTTGCCCCCCCCCAAACAAAACAACAATTTCTCCTCTCCTGTTTGTAGGGTAATTTTGAGTCAAAAAGGGGTGTGTAAAACGCCACAAAAAACGTCTGAAATCCATAAACTTCAGAAAAGGGGGGGGGTTTTTTAAATCTTGGCCAAGAGTTTTAATTACCCCATTTTTTTGTGGAGAATTCTTTTTAAAATCCCAAATTTTTTGTGTTTTTTTCAGTCCTACAAAAAACTCAAACCAGCCACCCCCAGCCCTCTTGGGATATTGCTATCGTGGCAAACAGAAAATTTTTTAAAAAATTTTTTGAGGTGATTCTTTAAAACACTGAAACATGTAGAGCCCCTGAAAAAAAAAAAAAGAGGGGAGAGGGTGTTCTCAGAATTTTTTGGCATTGAAGCCCACTAATCATTTTCCCCTTTCAACAGTAGTTGATTCCAAAAATAAAAAGTAAATGGAAAATTTTGCATGTTTCGTGTTTTGTATCCACTCCTGTTTTTGGCAAAAAACCCAAAATATAAAGAAAAACCTGATGCAAAAAAAGGGAAACCATGTCAAAAAAAGCCTTACGGCTTTTTTCCGAAACAAAAAGGGTTTGTTTTCCCCCTTTTTTCTTTCCCTTCTACAGTTTAAAAAGAAGGGGAAAACCAAACATAGGGAAAACTTTTAGAGTGGGGGGGGGTGAAACAGCATTGGGAAACCACAGGGGGCCCGAATGAGAAATTGGCCCAATTGGGCATAAGCATAAATAGGCCCACAGAGTGGCAAATAATGTTTGGGTGGAGGTGGAAAGCAAGGCCAAGATTGGGGGGGGCCCCCGGGATTCCCCAAAAAAAAAACACAGTGGGGAGGTGGCGGAAACCAACACAGCGCATCAGGCCAGAGAGTAACAAAATGTTATAATTTTGGGGGGCCGCACTAGGTAACAAAAGAGGAGTTGGCATTAACAGCAATATCAAGCCAAAAATTTGCCCATGTGCCAAAGCCAGGGTTTAAAGCAGCAGCATGGGGAACCCTAAAGGGGAGGGGCCGCGAAACCAAAGGTTTTCAAAAAGGTCCAGTGAAAAGGGGGAGGGGGGTAAAAACCCAAAGTCCCTGATAAAGTTTGTGGGGGGGTTGAAGGAGCAGTTGGCAGCAGAGGGTTTTGGATCAGGGGGGTTTGGCGGGAATCAAAATAGAAGCGGAGGCGGGAAGCCAAGAAGAAAAAAAAGGTTCATCCCCCGGGTGCGATGATGGGTTTACCCTAAATCACTGGGGGGATAAGAAAGTTGCTCATAAACCCAACTACAACCAGGTTTCTGCAGAGGGAGCGGGTACTCCCTTTTAAAAACCCCGACACCCCACCGCAGCCGGGGCAGGGGAAACGTGAGCACTGGGGAAACCACGACAAAACCTGCGTGAAAAAGGGATAAATGGCGCAAATAATCTATTTTTAAACCAAATGCTGCACCCTCACCCTAACTCCAAAAAGTCCATTTCCCCGGGGAAAACCCTTTTAAACTTTTCCCAAATCCGCTCTTTCCCCTTCATTTTTTAAAAAAGGCGTCAAAAATGCTTGCCCCGCCATGGGCCCACCCTAACCCTAAAAAAATTGAAACTCCTTCTCTGGGGCCCCCCTCTAGAAACCCCTCGCTCCCCTTCAATCCATTTTTTAAAACCTTGCTGCTCATCTGTTTCCCCCCTCTCTCCTTGTTACTCCTCCCCCTTCCCCCCTTTGCCAACCCCTTCATTTGGCTCCTATTGCCCCCACCGGACTCTTTTGGGGGTCGTAAAATGTAGTTCCACGTCTCCAGCCCCCGAACAGACAGTTTTGCAGCATCTTTTCCCAAAGGCCCTTGGAAGCAGTGAAATAAACTTTAAATTACGTACCCTGGCCCTGAAAAATTTTAAAACGTGGCTTCCGAAGGACCCTGAGAAAAACGGCAGTTCCCCAGCATGAGTTGCCACGGGCTGCCCTAAAAATTACTAGGAAGAAAATCCCTTCTGCTTGGATCATCAAAAATCATTATGGCTTTTCTCTGTTCATAGATTTCTCCTGTTTTTTTTTAAATTTCTTTTTTCCTTTTTAAGTTTTCCCCCTTTTCTCTGTTTTTTTCTCTTTTTTCCTTTAAAGTTTCTCCCTGTTTTGCCCCTGTTCATAGAACTCTCCCTTTTTTTGCTTTTGTCCAAAGATTTCTCTCCTGTTTTCTCTTTTCCAAATTTTTTCCCCCCTTTTTTTGCCTGTTCAAAATTTTCTTGTTCTGTTCAATTTCAAGGGGGATGTCCCTTGCTTTGTGGGGAAGGCAAATATGCATGCAAAGTTTCCTCCCCCACTTCTCTGAATAGTGCAGACCCCATCTCTTAAAAAGGGGAGGGACTCCCGGGTCCCAAACCAAGTTTGAACAAAAATAGGGTTTCCCTGCCCCCAAAAAAAAAACACTTTGGGAAAAAAAAAGCATGGGTGCCCCCACTGGGGGGCTGTAAATACTACACATTTCCCAAAATCGGGGGGGGCACACAATAAACTAAAGAAGCTAAAAAAGGGGAAACAAGGAATCTTTGAAAAAGCTTTTCTGCATCTAGAAATTTTAAAAAAACTTTTGAGATTCTCATTTCCCCACACTTTTATCAAACTGAATAAGCCCACCTCCGAACTTAAAGGGGACCCCCAGGAGGGGGCCCTTTAAAAAAATTTTTGTTTACATCCCCTTTTTTGGGTAAAAATTCAGACCCCCATAATCCAGGGAATAAAGGGAACCATTTAACAATTTACTCCCCCGAAAAAAAAGGCCTGTAAAAGGTGGTGAGTCAAAAAAAAAAAAGGAGGCAGCCCTCCCCCAAACATACGACAAAAAACCAATATAGGGTTCTCCCACATCAAAAAAAAACACTTTTAAAAAAAATGACATAGATGCACACGGGTTTGGGCGGGTTAACATACATACAGTTTTCTTGAAGCCGGATTGGGCCCTTAAGGGGTTTTTTCCGGGAAAGTCCCCTTATCTCTAAAAAAAAGGGTTTAAAAAAGCCACCTGAGCAAGAGAGGGGAGAGACTGCCAAGCACGGGCCAGGGCAAAAGGGGATCGAGTGCAATGTTTCACCAAATAATCCCCACTATAACTAGGGATTCTGAATACAAAAGACAAAACCTTTTTTCCACAGCCCTTAAAAAGCCCTTCAGCCTCTTAAAGCTCCTTCATGTTCCCTGTCATCAATAAAGCGGGGATCAACTCAGATAATCACACTAAAACCCTATGGTTCTGTATGCAAAAGACAACTTTTTTTTTCCCCCAGCCCCTTTTAAAGTTTCTTCACCCCCCTCATCAATAAGAAGTGTGCTCGGGAAAACCCCGGCCACCGCTCTTGTCCCTCTCCCGGGTAAATATCAATTTGCAATTTTTTAAAAGAAAATAATGGCGGGAAAGGGCCACCTGTAGCTCTCTCAGGCGCAAAAAATTTTAAACACATAATTTAGAAAAATGATTAAATACCCATTTTGAAGGATCCCACGTCACATTAAAATCGTGGCAAAACCTCTTTAAAGCAGTTTTTTTCCCAAAAATGTGAATTGGGGAAAACCCCAAAAGTTTTTTTCATATAATTTTAGATACAGAAATGCTTTTTTTAAAGAAATTTCCCATGCCCCCCTTTTTTAGCTTCTTTAGTTTATAGGGCCACTTTTTTTGGGAAAGTGTATGTACCACCAAGTTGGACAGGAGGGATGGGCCTTTTTGCACCTTGGGCACAAAACCCCATATTACCGTCTTTTTGGAAATTTGCTCAGTGAACGACGCTAGCACCCCTTAGTGGAGAGGGAAGGGGCATCTGGACTGGAGATGAAGGGAAAGACAGACCCAACCCCCCTTTTAGGCAAGGGGGTGGGGGACCTTGACTGCCTGAAAAGGGAGGCGTGCCCCTGGGTTCTTCTGCTGCGGCAGATGGACCCCCACATCTGGACCACATTTTTTCCCAGCCCAAAAGGAAGGTGAACTGCATATGTGATGCAGGGCTGTGGTTTCCAAAGTTTTGGTCACGACCACCTTTACTTTCTGCCCACAGAAATTTTACATAAAAGCCTGTTCGCCCCCCCCTGGTGTTTTTGGCAAAAAAATGGCCCCCCACTTGGGAAAAGATAGAAAAGATTTTTCCACCAATGCCCCCGGAAATGACTGTTTTTCCCGCTGTCTCAAATGAGCCCCTGCACCGCTACTTTCTTGGGAAACCCGCAAAGTGGGGGGATTTTACCTCGTTGGGCCCTTTCTCCGACCCTCGCACTGCTGCCACCCCCGCGACCCCAGCCACACTACCGACTCTCCCATGAAGATGAAGCCCTTGCCCTTTCCCGGGGCCGGGGCCAAAAGGGTAGTCTTAAAAAAAAAAAAAGGGAACCCCCCAGGCGCCCCCTTCATCCCAGAAAAAAAACGGGCAAGGAAAGGGAAGGAGTGGGCCCGAATTTTCCATTTGGGGGGGGACTTTTTGACTTTTTTTACTAAAGGGAAAACCCGAAAACCCTTTTCCCCCGCCTCGCTTTCTTTTACCCACTTTTCCCAAATGGGTTTTGGGTACATCGATTATGTTTGCCATTCACCGCTTTCCCCCCCTCAACGGTTTTCGCTGTACAGAGCCTACCACTCAGGGAAAAAAACCCCCATGCCCCCTCCCCTCATCACTTCTTTTCCCGCTTTTGCAAAAGCAGGATGTCTTCCCCCCCTCTTTTGCCCCCCCAACTATTTTTTCCTCGCTTTAAATGGCCAGACCCACAACACATAGTAATTTTTCTTGGGTGTGGGAACTGAAGGGGGGCAGAGGGGGAAGGACAGGTGACGGGCCCCCGACCTGCTCCCGGGGGAAAGGGCCAAAAAAAAAGGTTTTTGTCCCTTTTTAAAAACAAACCCAAATCCTTTTCCGGGGTTGTCAATGTCCCTCTGGGAGAAAGAGATTACCAAATCAACCATTTGGAAAGCATTGGGTTGGGGTCAACCCACGCCCCCTAGATGACAAAAGGAAAAACTCTGGCCTTGCAGAGTGACCTCGCTTTTAAATTTCCCCCTTAAATGTTTGCGACCTGTACCCGCCCCCAGGAACCCACCATTGTGTTCTTTTACACCCATGTAGGTTTTTTGGGCCCCAAAACCCTTTTTTCCAGCTGTTTCTGACATTAAACCCTTTTCAGGCTGTTTTCCACTTCCCAATTTTTTTGGGCAGTTTTTCCGCTGAACTGCCCAGAGAAGTGAAGTGTGAATCCCATTCCCAAGAGTGGCGGCTGGGCCCTCTGTGTGCATCCAAAACAAAACCCTTGTTATTTAAACCAAAAACACAAAAAAAGCAAATTTTAGCATGGCCAAAAAAGTTCTACAACACCCTACAGCTCTCTGCAACCCGGAAAAAAGCTTTTTTTTTAAAGCGATTCGGCGCAAATAAATTTGGGTTTAATTTTAATCGCCCGGAAAAATTTACATATCAATTTTTTCCCCTCGATTGTATTGTATGGGCAGGAGACTTTTAAAGAGAGCTATGAAAAATTTCCGTAAATTTCCGGGAAAAAGCATTTTGCGGCTTATAAAGGCAATAAGCGGTTTAAATATGTGCCCCCAAAAAAAGGGCCCAAAAAAGCCCGGGGTTTAAAATAAACCCCAATGCAATTTTTTTTATGCGAACACAAAAAAATTTTTGTAAAACTTTGTAAAGATGTAAAGGGTTTTTTGAAAACAAAAAAAATTTTATATTAAAAAAAGTTACTTGTATGAAAAGGGGGCAGTTTTTTTTTCTGGTTTAAATTGCCAACTAAGTTTTTTTTTTCCACCTAATTTTGGGAAGTATGACACATCAAATGTGAAAACCCAAAACTTCCCCAATGTCCAAGCATTAGGGGTTTCGGGGGGGGTTGCACCAAATTTTACTCTTGGAAAACATTTTTGAATGTGGTTCAGCAAAACTAAACACATTACTGCTCGAAAAAGGCAGATCTAGTTTAATGGCTGCCCCGAGCCCGAGGGGTCCCCAGTGAAATTTGATTTTTCAAATTTTGGCCAAAAAAAAAAAAAAACCCTAAATTTAATAATATATTTATTAAAAAAAATAATAAATTTAAAAAAATTTAAATTTTTAATTTTAATAATTAAAATTTTCCCCTATAAATTTTGTGTCTTTTAAAATTAATATAATCTTTAAAAAAAATTTTAAAACAAATAACCCAACTTTTTTTTTTTTTTTTAAATTTTTTAAAAGTTAAAAAACCAAAAAAAACAAAAAAAAAAATAAAAATAAAAAAAAAAAAAAAAACAAAAAAAAAAAAATATATATATATATAAAATATAAATAAAAATATATATAAAATTAAATTTTATTTTTATATAAAATATTATACCTCAGAAACCCCTTTAAAATCCTTCACTACTTTCCAAAAACCCCGTCTGAAACCTTTCCCCCACTTCATTGTACATTTTTCTGCTTTGGGAAAGGGGTGCAGTAGAATTAGTTGTGCTCACATTATCAATGGGAGAGTAATGTACTTGTACAGATAAAAAGATATTGCAGAACAGTGTTCAAAACGACCCTACTATATAACCCAACCTATGGCAAATTTTTCCCACAGTAGCCCCCGAAGGCCTCCACCCAGTATCGCACAATCAGACTCTAGCAACAAAGGGAAACAACCTTCCCAAAACCTTTTGATTTTAGAGAGTCCGGGAGTAATTAGCAGCCATTCCAGACTTTTTCTTAATTTTCTCCAACCAGCATCATGAGGTAAAAAATAAGCAAAAATTACATAAAATTTTAAAGGGGAAAAAAAAAAAAGATTTCCCCCCCATTTTGCCTATTTTCATAAATTTTGATCCCCGAGGAAGGGAAAAAAAACCCCCCTGAGTTTAAAAACAATTGTCCTCATTTTTTGGAAAAAAAATTCTTCCGACTCCAATATGGGAAAAAAAATTCATCCCTGGGTGACATCCCCTTTTCCAAAACCGGTCATTGAAAAATTTATAAAATTAAAATCCTAAAAAATTTATCCCAAACCCCCCTCCCGAATCCCGGGCCCCTTTTAACTTGTTATTTATTTCATCATAAAAATTTTCCAGACCCTTTTTTTCCCGAATCCCGGCACAAAACTTGTTATTTAACTCTAAAAATTTTCCCAGACCCTTTTCCAGAATTTCCCGGGCACTATACTTTTATAAAATTAACATTAGAAATGTTCCCCCACCCTTTTCCAGGGAAACCCGGCACTATAAATTGTTATATTTATTTCATCTAAAAAAAAGTTTCCAAACCCTTCTTTTTTTCCCAAAAAAATTTTTGGTCCTATAAATTGTTTTAAATTTTTACATCTAGAAATTTAACCAGCCCCTTCTCCAGAAACCGGAAATTTTATAAAATTTTCCCTTTTAAAATCGGAAATGTTCCCCGACTAGAATTGGGGAATCGATCAACCCAAGTGGAATTCGTTTTGAAAATTCCCGGAAAACTTCGGTTTTTAAAAGAAGTCGAATTTGGGGGGACTTCGGGTAACAAGTGTGCTTTTGAAAAGAAAAAATGGTGCGAGCAAAATGGCGTTTTTAAAGGGGGGAAAGCACTCTGGGGGGAAGAAGGGCATACCCCGCAAACATGTGCAGAAGGAAGCCAATCAGAGACCGCGGGGTTCTGTGACTCAAACCCAAATATATAAATTCCGGGGGCGAGCTGGAAACTCAAAAACCGCTCTCACTGTACTGGGTCAGGGGAAAGGGGCTGCCGGGCTGATTGTTAATAAAGAACTTAAATT
>JAODAL010064199.1:0-18854 GCA_025379985.1 Phyllomedusa bahiana
GTTTTGGGGGAGGGGGCCGTTCTGCCCACTAAAATTTCGAGGAGGGGGGTTCCGGGCTTTTAGGAATGAATGAAGTCATGCCCCCGTTTCCTGGCCTTTTTCAGAATTTTTCAAAAGATCGGGGGAAAAGACTTCAGAAACCCTTTTAAACAACCAGATTGAACACGTGCGCCATGCGGGGGCGAAAGGGACCACCCTCCTGGGTGCGGGCCAGACACCATTTTACCCCCATTGTCCGTCACCAGGGTTTTCCCGTTTTGGGCAGTTGGCTCGGAGAAAGCCCACTTCGATTTTTTTTGCTGCATGAAAACGGGGGAAATTTTCCTCCCCTGTGTGACTTCGTTCCCCGAGGCAATTTTCAAGGTGTAGAAACTGCGGGGACCCCCGTTTGGGGCCCTACAAAATTGGTATAAGGGACAGTACTTGTGGGGGCTAAAGATGGTGGTTGGGAGGAGGAGTGGGGCGGACATCGCGCTTTCACCCCGCATTTTGACAATGGGAGGAAAACCCTCCCGTCTCCTGCCCAAAGGGTTTTTTGGGTTGCCGGGGTTTGGAACCCACTTTCACCCAGGGGGCCTTAAAAAGGGACTTGAAACTGGCCCCCGGGACCGTAGTTACAGCTCCAGATGCCCAGCGCTGCCTTTAAAACCTTGGAAAAAAAACCGATAAGCTCAAGGACTAGCCCACCTTCTTTTCTACAAATTTAATGGGTGCTGGTCCCTTTTCCCCTTTTTGGAAAAAAAATTTAAACGGTTTGGGGAACTCTTCCATCTGGGCTCGGCACAAGTTTTTAAAATTTTCTCTGAACGGGGCAGAGTCCACCATTTGGGAAATGGGGGGAATTGCAGAAACCAAAACAATTTGGGAAAACGGGACCCACGGTCAGCTGCGGAAACCTTGGGAAAGTTGGACGCATACTGTTGGTTTTCTTTGCAATCGCCTCGCTAAAAACGACTGCTGGCGCCATGAAAACGAGGAGAAAGGACTTTCCGGGACCGGGAGATGATGCCCAAAGAGAAACGCTCCCTTTGCAAAAAGGTGGTGGAGCCTTGACGGGGCTCCCAATGCCATGCGTCCCAAACCGGGCACTCCCTGCTGCTGTTTCCCAGCGGCGGCAGGATGGCCCCACCACATCTGAGCCATGTTTCTCCCGGGCCAAACCGGATGGTGATGCTGTATGTGTTGACGCAAGGCCGTGGTGCCAACGTTAGCTCCCGGCCACGCTTCACTTTCGCCAACAGATTCTACATATACCCAATTCGGCTCCTCCGGTGTCTTAGCAAAGAACTGCCCACACCGCCGAGTATCGGATTTTACCAGCCAACGCTCCGCACTGATGACTACTGCCCGCGCGCCGTCGCAGAGTCCCTGTGCCGCTACTTTCTTGGACCTGCAAGTGGTTTTTTACCCTTGTAGCTGCTTTGGCTCCCGACCTTACACTGCTGCTACCTGCTGACGCACGGCCACACAACCAACTGCGGGCTGCGCCGCTGCCTGACGCGCAAGCTGACGCCCTCTTCGCCTGACATGATGAAGCCCTTGCCTCACCCGGCCCCCAAAAGTGCGGCGGCAACATCATCATCTATTTGTGTTTCAATCGTCACTGCTATCCCATCATCCCGTTCTTGGGTATGCAGAGGCTGACCCTCACAACATACCCCCCCCATGCCACTCTCCACATCTATACTTTGCCGCCTACTGCAAAGAAGCAGGGGAAAATTGGCCCCATTTTCTTCCTGCTAAGTAGCTGCTGCCCTGCCCCCCTCAAATTGTTTATCCTCGCTATATAGTGGGGGCTGAGCCCAGACCACATAGTAGATCTCTGGCTGAGGGAACCGGATGGGACGGGGCGGGTTGAGGACAGGTGAGGGCTGCTGACCTGCCCCGGTCCATGCCAACTAAGGGTTGTGTCTGACGTTCCCCCCCGACTCTTGGCTGGGGTTGTCAGATGTCATCTGGGAGGAAGTGGATGACCTAGTCAACCAATCAAAAACCATTGGGTTGCTAGTCAGTACACGGCCGCTAGATGACAGCGGCAGTTTTTGGCCTCACCGAGTGACCCCTGCTGCGACGTCCCCTTGCTGTGCTGCGACCTGGCCTGGAGTTTTGTGGGTCTGCCACTCATAGGTGAAGAGCCTTGCCACCTCTCTGATCTGAACATACTGTTTATTCTAAAATGTACAGACACTGTTTGATGAAGGGTATCTGATATATAAATACACACCCTGTATTTGACTCCAAATGAATCCAGTAACAAGCTTTGGGAACCCTTGCATATAAAATTGCGCTCCACAAATGGGCGGAAAAATTGACTTGTATGTGCCGTTTAAAAACTCTGTGTATTTTACTGAATATAAAAGCACAAACAGGCTTAATTAACCTTCGGATAGGAATTATGCACAGAATTTCTTCTGGTGGTGGGGAAAAACAAAGTTTCTTTTACTGAGTACAACTGCAGAACAATGCTTAATTAACCCCTGGATGTAAATTGCACAAAAGAATTGAGCAACCAAAAACTACGAACTTTGTAGAGTATTACAATGGCATGTTTTCTACGCTACACAACAAGAGAAAACATTTTAATTAACCTTCGCTTGTGAATTATGCTACAGGAAAATTGTAATTTTTGGCGGTGAAAAAGAAGGTTTATTTTTGTCACCACAGCAGAAAAACAATGCGTAATTAACCCCCGGATGTAAATTGCGCCAAAACAATTGAGCAACCACAAACTACAGCTTTGTAAACGTGTTACAATGGCGTGTTTCTATGCACACTACAAGAGAAAAAAATTGTAATTAAAACCTTTGCTTTTGAATTAGCTATAAGGGAAAATTTTTAATTTTTTTGGGGGTGAAAAAGATGGTTTTATTTTGTCACCACAGCAGAAAAAAAAACCCCTTAATTAACCCCTGGAGTTTAAAAAGCGCCAAACAATTGAGCAACCACAAACTACGAGCTTTGTTGGGGGTGTTACAATTGGGGTGTTTTCTACGCTCCACAACAAAGAAAAAAAATTTTAAATTAAAACCTTTGCCCCTTTTGAAAATTTTGCTCCAAGGGAAAAATTTTAATTTTTTTTTGGGGGGAAAAAAGACGGTTTATTTTTTTCCACCAAAAAGAAAAACGCTTAATTTTAAACCCCCGGGTGTAAATTGCGCCAAACAATTGAGCAAAACCCCAAACTACGACTTTGAAACGGTTTCAATGGGGTTTTTTTCCCTTTCGCTACACAACAAGAGAAAAAATTGTAATTAACCTTCGGGTTGTGAATTAAAGGGTTTCAGGAAAATTTTTTTATTTTTTGGTGGTGAAAAAAACGGTTTTCCCGGGAAATCACCACGCAGGGAAAAAAAACGCTTAATTTTAAACCCCTAAGTTAAAATTGGGGCCAAAAGAATTGGCATCCAAAAATTTAAGGGTAAATTTGGGATTGTAAAAAAAAAGCTGTTTTCCTTTTAAAAAAGAAAAAACAACAGGGACCTTTGGGTTAGATCCCCCTTTGATATTCAATGTGCGTTTAGCAGATAGCATTAAAATGTTTATTTTTCAGCTTTCAAATGTACCCACACGGGACTTTAGTTTCCCAAAAACCCCCCAAAAAAAACAGAAAAAAAACATTTGAGAACAGTCTCTGAGACAAGCTTTAGGAAAAACCCCCCAAAAAAAAACCCCTGTATAAAAATCATTTTTTCAGTAAAAGCATCCTATCACAATCAGCTTCAGCAGCACCTTCCCGATCATTTCAGTTAGAAAGGGGTTTTGAGCTCCCAGCGTCCGCCCGGAACTTAAAAGGGGCGTGACGCACAGAATCCCCCCGGTCCCCCCCTTTTTGTATTTGGCTTCATCTCTGCACATTCATGCAGGCTAAGCCCTTCCTTTCCCCCCCCAGAGTGCTTTGGCCCCCCTTAAAAGCCATTTCTCCGCAAAGGCGATTTTATCAATCAAAAAACCACTTCGTTTTACAAACCCCAAGTACCCCCCAAAAATTTGACTTATTCAAACCGAAGTTTTTCCCAAATTTCTAAAAAGAATTCCACTCGTTAGAAAACAATTTTTGCCAAACTCTATTAATTTCAGCTTGTCATATTAAAGGTAAGTTCTAAGGGCATTGTCACCCAGAGGATAAAAGACTTGGGAGCAGTAGGTAAATATTGAACCATACCCAGACCATTCCATATAAAAGTGTAAAAAAAAATGCATGGGTGTTTCAGAAAGAAAACAGTGTTGGAAAACCTCGTCTAAATCCTGATCAAAATATCGTCGAAAACCTCAAGGAGAAAACCTGATCAAAACCTTGACAAAATATGATGAAAACCTCATCTGAAAATGTGCTTTTGAACCACTTTTCAGATGAGGTTTTTGATGCTGATTTGGACACTGAAAATTCAGCGTCCAAATCAGCAATGTGAACATACCCTTAATCTCTGTCTGGAAAAGTAAAGTTACTACAGAAGTCTGGGGGAATGATTAGCTAGGCCATTTTATTTGGGGATTGCGCCCTGCATAAAATGGCTGGTGCCCCGAACCTGGCTCGGACCGTAACACTGGCGAGTCTTCCCAACTAAATGCGCATCTTCAGGACACGCATAGAAAACTACTGTTGCGGACAGCAGAAGTAAACTGGGCCGCGGTGCGATGAAGTGACTTCATCATGCCGCTGCCTCTCCTGGGCCCAAAGCCAAGTCGCTCTGCCTAGACTTTGCAGCTTGGGTGCTGCCGGAAGAAGTGTCCTCGAACTGTCAGCATAATGATGTCACATCATCAGTGTTGGGCAGAAGTGTCAGGTGTTTGGCAGGGGAACGAGGAGAGGTAAGTATGATTATTGTTACTATTTTTTTCATTGGTGTTCTATAGAGCTACCTCAGTAAAGAGAGCACTTATATACCAACCTAGGAAAAGGCACTGATACAGATACCTTAGAAGGGGCACTTATATAAAGCTACCTAAGGAGGGGCACTTATATACAGACACTTAAGGAAGGGTACTTATATAAAGACATCTAAGGAAGGGCATTTATAGAGCTACCTAAAGAGGTGCACTTATAGATCTACCTAAGGAGGGGCACTTATATACTGCCACCTAAGAAAGGGCACTTATAGAGCTGCCTAAGGAGGGGCACTTATAGTGCTACCTAAGGAGGGGCATTTATACAGCTACTTAAGGAAGGTCACTTATGGAGTTACCTAAATAAGAAGGGGAACTTATAAAACAAACTAAGGTGGGGGTTTATATACCTACCTACAAAAGGGCCTATATACCTACCTAAAAAGGGGAAGTATATACTTACCTACCTAAGAAGGGGACCTATATACCTACCTACTGACCAAGGGGGCCTATATGCCTACTTACTTATCGGGGAGCCTGTATATTAATTTAATATAAACATTTAATATAAACAATGATGATAGTACTAAACTGAATTTCCTGCAGCCCCTAAAGGTCATAGTTGTGGTTGATCTTCTGGGAGTGTAGGGGGCGGAGTCTCAGCACAACCTCCAGGTTGTTGGTCCTCTTTCTTCCCCCAGGAAATTGTAGCATTAAGTTGTAGCCTCTATCTCATACTCTTTCACAATACAGCCCCAACTATCATTCCATAACTACTCATTTGTGGGATTTGTTTTAGTAACAGTAAGACGGTAATACATATAGTATATATATTTCCTCCATGTATAGGCGTATTATTTGGTAACTGTATTGTTTAGAGGTACTAGTGCATCTAAAAAAATTAGAATATCATTGAAAATTAAAGGGATTCTCCAGGACTATCTTTTTATTGTTATAGGGCTCATAAATGTATTATATTAAACCTTGTATTTCATACTGTAATGAGTCTATACAATATATGAGTTTCTCTATTTTACTTAAATTATTGATATCAATTATCTTTTCAATAATATTCAAATTTTTTGAGATGCACTAGTATAACACTATCATACATAAATGAGTTGTTTTGAAAAGGCAATTTTGTCAGTTCTTACTTTCATTGTACAGTGTAGTGCTGAGGAGATGGACAAGACCTATGTGGAAAATTAGTGACTGAAACATACTTTCTGTATCTGTCATGAAACATACTGTGTGAACCCAACCTTATAGAACAAAACGTCACACAGTGGGTCTCGGATGTTTTAGGATGCTAGCAATGCCTCTGCTTCAGTGAATGAACAGGCCAAAACACAAAAATGCAAAATCAGTAAAAGCAAGTAAACAGAAAATATATGATATTTTGAATTTATGCAGCCCAAATTTTAGAATCCAAAAAAACTTTAAAAATTATACTAGGTATATAAGCTTCTACATCTAACATAGGGATGAATATTTGTGTATTAATTATTTTTGTCATTTGATTACCATTTGATAAGGTGTAATGTACATATCATTAGACAAAAGAGCTTTAAAAAAATTCTTAACATATACATTACATAATAAAAATCTATGGCTGGCTCTCAGCTATGAAGCTTATGCTAAACATATTTATAAGCATTTTCGTCAAAATGTAAGATGTTTGTACAAGGTTTAATATGTATTATTAATATTGTATGGTTTTTAAACCAAATATGCACATCTTTAAATATACATTAAGATGATTCACACAACGCACAACTTTTTATGGAGACTTTTAACTCTGCATTCTTAAGTAGTTTGACACTTATGCAAAGAACCCTGATATTACCATAAATATTGCTTTGATTAAAAGAACTGCTAATGGTTCCGGCAGCTATCTTACATTTGTTGATTAAGGGCATGTTCGCATTTACTGTGAAGGAGAGGTTAACCTATCAGACAGAAGTACCAGTGAACTTTTTGTTCTTTTCAATTACAGATTTTGTGGTCCAATCTCTTATAAAATCATGCTTGACTGAACTCACCTAATAAGGGAGCAAAATACTTTAACTTTTCATACCTGTTCAGAAATACCAGGCTCCCAATAATCAAAATCCTGTAAATGACAGAAAAATGCATGGGTAGCTTGTTGGCTTCATTTGACCAAAACTAGTATTCTCTTTTGATTAAAATATTTGGATAGTAATTTAAATCTGCTTACTAATAAAAAGCAATCAACTACAACTGCTAATTAAATTTCTAAAAATTTTGAAAAATGCAAAAGATGGTGGTAGAACTCGCAAAATAACAAAATCTTTTGATTTTCAATTAATTTAGTGTAGACTAATAAATGAATGAGTTCAAGGATTTTTCTTTCCCCCCTTAAAGTCGGACTTTCATTGTCAGATTTCAATGATATGGACCTTACAGTAGTCACCCATTAGTGATAGATACACTGCTGAAGATGTTAAGAAAGATAAATGAAAAGGTCATAGGATAGTAAAGGTTCAATATGAAGGAGCTGATTTAAACTGGGCAAAAGTACCAGGAAACACTAATAAAAATGGGATTTGGAGCGAAAACTTGTTAAAATTCAGGCAATTAGGTACACCTGTTAATTAAGAGTGGACAAGGGAAAAAGGTCAAGCTAAAGTGAAAGTTTAAAAAACCTAGAAAACAGATAATACTATGGAAATGTAATATGAATACTGCTATCAGGCAAACTAACTTGGGTTGTGGGAGAGGTGTGGAGGGCCAAAGGAGATTTAGCTAGGCCTCCTCTGGTATTGTTATAATTTTATCTTTCCTTGAGCAAGGGCTACAACCCTGTAAAAAAATAAATAAATGAGAAAACATATATTATGCTTTATGTATAAAAAGTAGTATGGAAGAAGTCGATCCCTTTCAGAGATTCAACAGTTAGATCAGTTCTTCTATTCTGTTATATTCAATGGAAATATAAAAAATAGAAATTGGTTGCTGTGGATAACCTCTCCACCTTTAAAAGTACCTTTCTCCCTGTGGCTTTTGAGCAATGCTTATTTAAGATAGTCAACACAGGTGGGGACTAGTTTCCTTTTCATTAGGTATGATAGGTGAATAAACACAGTGTGTGATCAAAACGCATGGCCCTGCTCATTTTGTTTTTTGATGCATTTCTTCACTGAAGTCAATTAAACTTATTGTACTTCTTTCACTGAGCCAAATATAACAATAATTTAATGTATTATTTTATATTTATAGTTTGTTGCTATTAATTGTTTAATTAGAGTTAGTTTTCAGAAGTTGGTTGAAAATTTTCAAATTTAACTTTTGGGCTAGTGTCTGTAAGGTCCTATTCTAAGCTTTTCCCTAGCTCTGGCACTCCTCAACCCTGAAAACCCCACCTAACTTTTCCCCTAAAAAAGAAACCCTTTTTGCAGAAAATATAAAGTGTCATTTCTTATACATTCTCTAATTAAAACATACTTTTCTTTATTTCCCCTTTCTACATTGCAAAGTTGAGAAGTAAGAAAAATTTGGAAAGGTCCATTTAATTTTTCTTAAAGGGGCAGTCGCCCTGTCCCTTTGCAGAAAAGTTCTATTTTGGTCTCATCTGGTCACATGACCTTCCTCCATGCCTCCTCTGGATCATCCAGATCATCACTGGTGTCACGGCGCGTGGCGCCCGCGGCTTTTTGCGGCCTTTGGGCCTTCTTTCCCCCTGCCCGGGGAAACCCCGACTTTCCGCCCCGCTCCCCCGGGCCCCGCTCTGACAGCCGCCGTGCCATAACCGCTGTTAAGGGTGCGCGCGAGGCTGGTCGGATTTAAAGGCAGCGCCCATTAATTTGGTTAAATTTACGGCCGCGGTCCTATATAAAGGCACGCCCCCCGCACTCACTGCCCGTCTGTTGGGTGTTTTTTTGGGGCGTTTTTTGGAGATTAGTTTAGTCTTGATTACCCCTGTCCATCCGCTTGCTTTTCGTTTCTGACTTGCCTGTTTGCCGCCTGCCCTGACCGTCTCCCGTCTCTGACTCGAAACCCCTGCTGCTTTCCCTGACCCTTTTGCCTGTCCCCAACTACCCTCCGGATTCTTTTCTTTACCACGTGTACCCCGACCGCCATCGCAAGCCCGTCACGTCAGGGGTAAAAGACCTGGTAGCCTCAGCAGCCGCAGCAAGTTCATCCCCGATTTTGCAGTGGGCTCTGGGTGGAAAACCGTGGGGCCTACTTAGATTCCGATCCCTGGCGTAGGCTTGCTTGGTCGATACGCTTGCGTTAGGCCCCAGCGGATCCACTCCTGCGTTACAGTACAGACTGGCATAGATTTCCACCAGGGTACCCGTCTGCCGATCTCCAATGTCACTCAAGGCGGTCGTGCCAAGCAGAGTCAAACGAGTATCGACCATGCTAGCGCCATGCTGCAGAACACTTGCTACCCGGTGCTGCCACTACCCGCTGCCACGTCCCCCCCGTCGTCTCCGACACCAGCATCCATTGCTTCCGGCATCCATTGCTCATCCTGCATCAGGTCCGGGACCCGCACCTGATACTGCCGCTCCCCCACACGCAACGATGGTGCCCCAAGAAGTGCCGATGGTTCATCAGCCATTGCACCAACCACCCTCGAAGATGATGGGGGGCCGCCAATTCCCTACTGAGCGTCCAAAGTGGCCTTCATAATCAGCCTCTTGTCGTTGAGAAGCCTTTGGCGTGGGCCACGCCACTATGGATCGAGGGGATCCCTCTGAATGGCGGACTCTCAGAACCTTCCTCCGGGGGTTCCGCACGGTCTTGGAAGAACCATGCCGTACTGTTCTTCGGCTGCGCAGCACTGTACCGGGTTCTGTCAGGGCGACACCACAGTCGGGCTTCATTAGTCGTGCAGTTTTCGCACTCTCGGCTTCGTAGCTGGACTGGAATAACGAAGCGTTGTGTGCGACATTTGGCAAGGCCGCTCGGGCGAATCAAGGACGAGCTCGCCACCGGGATCTACAGCTGCTTTTTGGATGACTAATCCATTTAGCCACCCGAGTGTATATTCGCTTCACCGAAAGGCAAACAATAGCTCAGCCTACAACGGGAAACCGTCCGTCCCACCCGTTTTCCCCCACTTGGCTCCCACTTCCAGCGGTCCTCCTCTTCCTCCTCCGATGGTCACGTGAAAAGGAACCTAAGCGGTCGAGAGAGCCCACCTTTTCCCAGGATGAACTTTCACAGCGTCGCCCAGAAGCAGCGTTGAGTGTTCTATTGTGGCGGTTCTGGCCACTTTTTTATATTTTCATTGGACTGTCCGATGCGCCCGGGAAACCTTCCGCACCTTGCTCGTAGGAGAGGCTACCCTAGGTTTCGAACGCCTCTCCTCGTCTGGCCATGCCCGTTATATTGTTCTTCTCCGGACAGTACCTTTCATGCACCACCGCCTTTAATGATTCAGGATCCTGCAGGAAACTTCGTAAGCCAATAACTTGTGATCAGATTTCCGTCATTCCATTGGATTCCCGTTGCGCAAAACCTATGTTGGTCTCTTCGTTCAGTGGCGAATGCCTTAAGAACGCTATCCGCTTCCGTACCGGCTCCCCTCTTCTTGCAGATGGAGCTCTTCACAAGGAAACTTGCAACTTCTTGTGTCCTGCCGAGGATTTCGATCCTCTTCGGGAAATCCTCTGGCCACCCAAGGCCTGTAGAACCATACACCGACCTTGGATTGGAGCACAGGTGAATCCAATGCATTGGGGTTCGCGCGTGTCACTCACGTGCCTGTCGAAACTGCAAACTAACTCGCTCCAACAGGTCGCCACCCTGAAAGTCCTGCCAAGCCTCCCCAGGTCTACCTACGCCTTACTGGGACATTGCGATTGTCTATTCTGAGGAGAATCAGGCCGAAACAGCTTCCTCCACAGCAACACCGTCATATACTGTCTCCACCGATTGACCTGCAACCTGGCTGTACTGCCTCCCAGAGGCCGTCCCAACCGCGCCCTCTCGTGTCCCGGATACTAAGGCGATAGTCTGAATACATGCAGTAGAACCTCCGCAAAGGCTTCATCCGCAAGTCCTCATCACCTCAGGAGGCCGCTTCTTCTTCGTGTGAGAAAAAAGACGTGACTCTCCGGCCCCTGCATTGACTGATCGGGGCGTAAATAAAGATTACGCATAAAAAAACCGCTAACCTCTGCCACACTGATCCTCTGAACGTTTTTCGAGACCGGCCTACGAGGCGAGAAGAAATTTCCATGCTGGACCTACGGTCCTACAATCTAATCGCCATAATGCGATGAATGGAAAACGTGTATAATCTCTGGGAACGGCCACTTTGCTGAGTATTTGGTGATGCCAATACCGGTCTCTGTAATATGCCCCTGCCTTATTTCAGAACTTGTCAACGAGATCTTCCGTGACCTACTCTACGTCTTGTGATAGTATAACTTGTACGATATTCTCATCTTCTGCCTCCCCCGATCTCGAGACTCACGCCACCTACGTCCGCCAGGTCCTCAGGCGTCTCCCCGCACCGCATCACTCTATGCCAAACCGGAAGGATGTCCTTTTTGGAACGTACCAGCCTACCCTTCTTAGGGTACATATTCTCTGACATGGTCTCTCGAATGGATCCTTCTTTTAAAAATTTCCCTTCCACGGTGTTGCATGTGGCCTCAAACCAGTGGCCTTCGGGCCATTCAACGATTTCCTGGGATTTTCTCACTAACTATCGACAATTTATCCCACGACTTCTCCACTTCTTGTGCTCCCTTGGTGCTCTAACTAAGAAAAACGCCAATCCCAAATCCGTGGCCCCCGGAAGCTCAAGATAGTCCTTCAATCGGCTTCATAAGCTTGTCATTTGCCTCGGCTCCGGTCCTGTCCTCCGCCCCCACCCTAAAACCGCGCCGTTTTATTCTGGAAGTGGATGCTTCTTCTGTCGTTGCCCCGGCGCTGTCCTTCTGCAGAGATCCTCCTCTGGTATACTACATACCTGTGGCAGTTTTCTCCAATACATTCTCCTCCAGCCGAGCAGAATTATACCATTGGAGATCGCGAATTACTGGCCATAAATAAGCTGGCTCTGAAGATGTGTCGTCACCTATTGGAGGGGGGCTTCACCACCCTATTTATTCTTCACAGACCACAAGAACAACTCCTGTATCTTCAGCTCCGGCCCAACGCCTGAACCCCCGACAACACATATGGTCACTATTCTTTTGGCCCCGTTTTGACTTTTTTTTTCTTTTCCGTCTACATTTTCCTGCCGGAAAAAAACGTCAGGGAGCTGATGCACTATACCTCGGTCTTCGGATACAGTGGTCTTGAGTCGCCTCCACAGCACATTGTCCCCCCTGAACGACTCGTCAACTAGCTGCCCCCAGGAATCTCCAACATCTACCCCCCATAAGAACGTACGTGCGCCCCTTCCTTGCCGCCTCAGAATCCAGAAGTGGGGACAATTTTCCCGAACAAGCTGGGCAAACCAGTAGTCCATAATTCTCTACACATGCTGGTCTCCGCTACTTACTTGGCCCCACGTCTTGCTCAGAGTTCAGGGACTTTGTGCTGGCCTGCCCCTCCTGCGTCCCGAAATAAGGTTTCTCGCCTCACACCCGCGGGCCCTTTTTTCAGAGCCTTCTTCTGTGCCGGAGAAAACCCTGTACCAGTCGCCATGGACTTTGTCACAGATCTCCCACCATCGTCAGGAACACGTCTATACTGGGTGGGTGACCGATTTCGTTCTCGAAAATGTCTCACTTTAATCCCACTCACCCTGGGATACGAACCGCTCTCCCCCCTAGCTGCCAACATTTTTCCATCATATTTTTCCAGCTTGGCACGTCTCCCCGCTGCATATTGTCTCCGACAGAGGAGTCCAGTTTGTCGCTAAATTCTGCTGGCTCTGTGCTGTCAGTTGCAAATTCAGCTGATTATTCTCGGCACTACCGACTCCACCCCCAAACTAACGGTCAGGGTATAGAGAAGCTGATTAACCAGGTGTTGGGGCACCTACTTGGCGGCATTTTGTGTCCGCGTCGTCAGGAATAGACTGGACCGATCTTCTCTCCCTGGGCAGAGTTTTTCTTATAACTCTTTAGAGTCAGAATCCGCTGGGGCCTCTCCCTTTTTTGTTGTCTTTGGGGAACATCCCCGCCCACCACTCCCTCTGGCTACTCGTCTCTTGTCCTGCCACAGGGAATGCCCGAGTAAAGGACCATCAAGGCTCTTGGCAAACTCACGCTTAGACAGGCCCTGCTACGAGCTTCCGCCCGCACCAGCTCAGGCTGGACAGGTACCTATGTAGCCCCCGCCTCATTTGAGCCAGGCGATAGAGTTTGGTTATCCCGAAGTACATCCGCTTAAAAGTGGCACCAGTTTACAAGTTAGAACCCAAATAGCCTGGGCCCTTTTGTGGTGCTTCGCCGTCTGAAATCCCGTTGTCCTATAAGCATTCGCTGCCTCCGACTCTACGGTATCCTGACGCGTTTCCACGAGTCCTCCTCAATGCCGGAGGTGCTGAAGCCGCTTCCCCGTAGAACCTTTCTCGCCATCTCCTGTTGGTATCACAGATAACACCGATTGCTGAGGTCAAGGATGCTGGGCGGAGAATGACAGTGAGGGGGAAGCGGATCTAACCTTATTGACTGGAAGTGGCCCTCGGTCCGGCGAGAGCGTTCATGGGAACCTGAGACCAATCTGTCCCCTGATCTCCTCTCTAGATTCCAAAGGAAGAGGGGGAGAGCTAAGGGGGGGGTACTGTCACAGCGCGCGGCGCCGCAGCTCGCCGCGGTCGTCCCCCTGCACGCACGGGGTCGGGGCGCGTTGGCGGCCGCGGCTGTTTCGCGTGGTCCGGAGCCGTTGTCCCTTCTCCTCCTGCCCGGGAAACCGCCCGTACTTAACCCAGTCCCCACCCCCGCTCCCTGGTCCAGCTCTGAGACAGCCGCCGTGCGCATAACCGCTGCTTAAGGCGCGTGCGTGAATCGGCTGGTCGGGATTGTAAAGGGCCAGCCGCTTGCAATTAATTGTTTATTTGACGGCCCGCTGGAGTCCTATATAAGGAACCTACCGCCTCCCAGCAACTCACTGCCAGTCTGTTGGTGTGTTTTTGGTGGCGTTTAAGAGAGTATATTGGAGTTCAGTCCTTGATTACCCTGTACCAGTCCGCTTCTTACTTTCTGACATTGCCTGTTTGCCGCCTGCCCTGACCGTACTGCCATCTTCTACTACGAACTTCTCTGCAGCCTGCCCTGACGCTTGCTGCCTGTCCCCTGACTACGCCTCTGGAATATGTTTTGCTGTACCAATGCAGTACTCCGCTCGCCAGCGTCAAGCCAGTCACGTCAGGGTTTAACTACCTGGTAGCCATCACGCCGCAGCAAGTCAATCACCGCTTTTGTGTCGGGCTCTGGTGAAAGACCGGGGCTACTTAGATTCCGTTCCGCTTGGCGGGCTTGGCTTAGCTATCCATGCTTTTGCGTTGGCCCAAGCGGATCCACTCCTGCGTTACAACTGGTAAACTTTATATGGGAATGGAGATGTGCTGGCATGAGCAGGGGGACCTTGTGTGCCCTTCAGGATTTTAATCCATGACGATGTGTTACTAAGGTAATCTTTGAGACTGTTACCAGCTCTATTCAGGTCATTGACCAGGTCTTCTATTTAGATTTGGACTGATTCCTGACCTTCCTCTGAATCATTCGTACCCCACGAGGCGGGACCTTGCATGGAGCAACAAACAGTTGTTGCCTTCTCACTAACCTACTTGTCTATTGGCCTGTAGCCTATTCCAGCTTTGTGCAGGCTCTTTGTTATTGACCATGGTGAAGAGGTTAGAGTGTCATTAACTGAGTGTGTGGACAGGTATCTTTTATACACATAACAAGATCAACTAGGTGCAAATAAATACAGGTGATGAGTGCAGAGTAGGAGGGTTTCTTAAAGAAAAACTAGCAAGTCTGTGAGAGCCAGAATTCTTGCTAGTTGGTAGGGAATCAAATACTTTTTTGATGCAATAAAATGCAAATTAATTATTTGAAAATCACATAATGCTATTTTTTCAGATTTTTTTTTTAGATTCTGTCTCTCACATTTGAAATGTACCTACTATAAGAATTACAGACCTCTCCATTCTTTGAAGGTGGGAAAAATTGCAAAATTGCTAGTGAAATTGCAAATACTTATTTTCCCCACTATAGCTCTGTTCCTAGAACAGTTTCTGTGAATGGCAGGATCAAGAGGAAGCCTCCTATCCTGAACATTTAACCCTTTGGTTGCTGTCGTCCGTGACCACAGAATCATCAAGGGGGATTACTCTTCTCCATCGGGCATGGGGAATCCTGAGCCAGAGAATGTCCCATACAGTCAGCCCTGGGGACATATATTGGTCCCAGAGCTTTCTGTATAGTAAGTCTGCGGTCAGGGCACATTGAAGTATGCTGAAACATTAGAAATTTTAAAAAAATGTACAATAGTTATCACTTAATGAGATTAAAAAAGTTAAATAAATAAAAAAAGAAATAAAACAATAAAATGTTACGACAAGGGAAGTACAGTGAGCCCTGACTGGAACCCAGCCCACTGTCCCTGCCTACTTGACATGCTGCCCTAGGAGGCAGACGCCAACTGGTCGACAGTCCCTGCGCTGCTAGAGTGCTGGGGCCGTGGGACAGAAGAATAGTCAGACAGTCCGGGTCAAAACCAATAAGACACACCAAGCCACAAAACGGACCCAAGGAGAAACCTTAAACAAGCCGGGGTCAAAAGCCAAACGGAAGCGAGGTACAAAATCAGAACGTAAGACAGGGTCGGGAAGCAAGCTGAGGTCAGGTACACGGATAAACAAACAAGCAATAAGCACAGGTATGAAGGCAGCCAGGAAATATCACAGGTGCAGCACTCAGCAAGCAGGGAGTTTAAACGTGATTCCCGGATACCGCCCCTCCGGGCGGCCTCCGGGTCCTCCCATTGGCTGGTGCGATACGCCCCTGTCCGGAGTGGCTGGACCTCTGTCACTCACACAGACCTGCCAGCAGAATGTGTATCAGGGTGGGGTCGCAAATCAGCTGCTGCAGAACGTTGCTCCCTGCAGACCGAGCGCCGCCCGGCCCTGACATAAATGAAAAATAAATATTTCATAAAAAATATTGTGCATGCATAACACAAAAAAAGTCTACACATATTAAATATCCACACAACTGTAATGACTTGTAGAATTAATCTAAAAGGTTATTTATTGTGAAATGTGAATGGTGTAAAAAATAATGTAAAAAAACAAATACAGAAAACACTTTTTTTATATTCGCGCGCAAGTTATTATTTTTTTCTTTAAGTAGTGAGACATACTGATGTAACAGGGTCTAGCTTGACTGTGCTGTCACAACTTTCTGTTTTTTTTCTACTCTAATCTCTAAACAAAAGCCATTGAAACGTTGGAGATAAATTTCTGTGCCGTTATGTCATGGTGTTTTGTTAATTGTTGCTACATCTGTACATATAACAGAATTTTATAAACTGGCTAACATAGTGATTGCAGTGACTTTCAGAATAATGTTAGTATGCTAGTTTTACTGCACAGTGAATGCCTTAAAAATTCAACTCTAAAAACAATGGACAAATGTCATTGTTTTTCAATTCACCTCACAGTTTACATTTTTCAATATATTATTATGGTGTCATGTTTAAAACATTTATCACAAAGAACTGCAAGAGCAAGCCCTCCGACAGCTGTCAACAAAAAAAAAAAGTTACGACTCTTGGAAGGCAGTATTACAACAACAAAAAAACTTCGCTGCCAAAACTGGCTGGGTCAGGAAGAGGTCAAAAGCTAAACAACACCAGTGGTGCCTCCGTTATAACAGAAATTTAAAAAGAAAAAAAATCTACATTAAATGAAAGCCTCTCTTCATGCATTATACCAGGCATCCTCAAACTGCGGCCCTCCAGCTGTTGGGAAACTACAACTCCCATCATGCATTTATATAATCTATAACAGGGGCATGATGGGAGTTGTAGTTTTTGCAACAGCTGGGGGGCCACAGTTTGAGGATGCCTGCATTTATACTTTGGCTTTTTCTGCATGCTGGTGTGAACAGGTGTTAAGTTGGTGTGTAGTTTTTTATCATCTAATTGTTCCCCTAGCAGTGGGGTATGTGAGTTGTTGCTCTGCAATTAGCTGCACTGGGCCCAAATTTTTTCCCAGTTAGCATAAAGGCCAGAGTTGCCAGCTTCTGGGTTCAGTTTGGTCCAGCCATTGAGCTGTGAATATGGCCCAAAGAATTATGGTGTTTTTTGGAAAAATAATTGCATATACATTTTTTTCTAAAAATGTCAGAAAAAAAACAGCTTTTTTTTGGGAAAAAATACTCTTAGGGTGACATGTATGAATGGGGTTGCGGCAGTTTTCTGGTGTACTTTGAGCCAAAAAGAATGTGTGAACAGGTACACTCCAACTTTTTTATTATTTTAATGATTTTTATTTGTAAAATGGGGGAAAGGGAGGTGATTTGAACTTATTATACTTTTTTTTTTTTGTACTTTAAAACTTTTTTTTTTTTTTTTAATTTAAAATTAAGGCCACCTATGGTACTTTAACACAAGATGGCGCGATTTTTAAAACAACCTAATGCATTTCATAGCAATGCATTAGGGTGGTACAAAGCTGGCGGTTTCCCCACTTCCTGTCTGCGGACGGAAGAGTGGCAAACCGGCCAGGGTAAGTGCGGGAGCCTCACAGGCTCCCCACCACCATGCCCGGTCGTCGGGTAGGCGCACCCATAGCTGCGCCGGTGCCGATGACCGGACGATCGGTGCGCGGCACCGTCGGCGTTCATTCAGACGCCGCGGCCAGCTTTGGCGCGGGGTCTGATGGGTAAAACAGCGCCAGCGGGCGGAGCCACCCGCCGGCGCTGTTACTGATGGGTGTTAGCGGCGATTTGCCGCTTACACACGGCGGCTGTGCGGGGGGGTTGCAGCGCGATCCCCCTGCAAATCCCCTTAGCGGCCCTGGGACGTACTCATACGCCCAAGGTCGTTTAGGGGTTAAAGCTATTTAGAACTGGCCTGTCAGTGCCAACATTCATACAGGTCGCGCTTAGAGTACTTCATTAAATAATTCTCCAGCAAAGAATAATGCTAAGTATTTTTTGCCCTGAACTCTGGTTGATTATGAGCAACAAAGAAAGTCTTACTTATAGACAGTTTTCTTACATAAGGCCCATAGTTTGTAAAAAAAAATCAGTTAATCTAGAATCACACACTAACTAAATTGGCAAAATTCTACCGAGCAGTCACGAAACTGTGTTGGAAAGAGTGCAAAGAATATGGAAACCTTTTGCATAAGGGGCAGATGTGCTCCAAAATTACATATTACTGAGAATAGGTGCTTAAACTTCTCTAGAGATTTCTAAGAACGTAAATATTTCCAACCCCAGAACTGTGTATTCTCTACTCCAAGATTGTAGACAGGCCTTGAACAGGTTGGTTGGGCATGTCCCGTAAAATCTTAGATGGGGAATATATTGGAAATCAACAAATTAACGCTTAGTTTCAGTACCAATTGTGACTTAATGCTTCCTTGTTTTTTTTTGTGTGTGTTTTCTTCCTTTATAATAACTATATTTGCAGAGATCCAGGGGGAGCAGATTGTCTTACAGGCAACCCTTCCTGGGAAAAAAAATGTAAAGCATCTTACCACTAAAAAACTGTGACACCTATAGCTAGTTACCCTGTGGATGCCTGGTTAATTAATGCTTTTGTGCATTATGAAGTAACAGTACATTGGGTTTTCAAATGACTTAGCACAACACAATTGACATGTACATCCTTTAGATGCTGTGGGTTGGGTAACATACAGGCAAAGTTTCTGCTGCGATGCCTGGGATCAAGCCTAATGCTAATTCCAGCCACTTAACCCCTGTAATTGGAATGGATCATGACATATGGTGGTTGCAACATGTAATTATAAAAATTATAAAAATATAGTAAACTGTTAAAGGAAATTAATTAACCCCTTAACGACCTTGGGCGTATCCATACGTCCAGGTCGTTTGGGGGATACGTCCTGAGGGGTC
>JAODAL010064200.1:0-18854 GCA_025379985.1 Phyllomedusa bahiana
TTAACTACTTTTTTTAGGGAAAAACATTTTGTGGGAAATTTTTTGGTTTTATTTTTTTTTAAATTTTTTTCCAAAAAACCCTTTCAATATTTTTTTTAATAATTTTTAAAAGTCCTGTTTTTTTCTAATTTTGGGCCCCACTGGGCCCCAATAATCGTCGGGAACACTTCCTTTTTTTTTGGGGGGTTTTTCAGCAATGTTTTGTCATTATCAGAAAAAAGCGGGGCCCCAAAAAAAAGGAAAACCCACCAGGGTGAAACAGATAACACGGGGATCCACCAGTCACAAGAAAAAATGCCCACAGTTTCCCCTCTAAACCTCCCTTACAGGAAAACTTTTCCAAATAAAACTTCCTATGGGACGGGAATCGGGCCCCTTAAGAATCCTATGGAATAAAACCCTTCTGTAAAGAAACTTCTGCCCTCCCTGTTAAAGCAGGGGCAAAAAAGAATGCCCCTTCCCCACAACATATATAAAAGGCGAATAGAGAAAATCTACAATCAAAAAATAAAAACAAAGGAAAAGGAAAAAAGAATTTTGGATCGGGGGCTTGTTTTAATAAAAAAAAAAAAAATTTGGGTGACAGATTCCTTTAATTTTGTAAGCTGCCCACACCCTTAAAACGGGGAAAGGGGGAGCCGGGAGCTTGAAAATCACCCCAAACCCCCTAAAACAGGGGTAAAAAACCCTGGGAAACCCAAACCCAAAACCCAAAAAAAGGAAAATTTTGAGGTCGGGAAGGTTGTAGAACCAATCACAGTTTTGAACAAGGGAAGGGGAGCCTGAAGCGGTAAAACCCACCCAAAAACCTTTGGAACAGGAAGTAGAGGCGTGGGAGTGGAAAACCATCAAAAAGCCTAAAAAAGGAAAAAAGTTTGGTCTGAAGTTGTAGAACTGCCAAACCCCTTAACGGGGGAAGTAAAAAGCCCTGAAGCGGTAGAACCATTCAACAGTCTAACAGGAATGGGAGCCTGCGGATGTAGAGCCGCCCACTGGGGGCCCTGAACGGGAAGTGGGAAAGCCTAAACACTGTAAAACCACCCACACCTGAACAAGAAGCCCGGAGCCTGAAGCTGAAAAGAACCACCCACCGCCTGAACGGAAAATCGGGCCTGAACTTTTAAAAACTCCCCCAAAAGCCTAAAAAGGGAAAAAGTAAAACCCCCAAAAACATAATAGAAAACCCCAAAGCCTGAAGGGGGAAGTGGGAACCCCTGAAGCTTTAACCCCACCCACAGCCTAAACAGAGAGTGGGAAACCCTTTGAGGTTTTAGAATCCCCAAACATTTTCCTAACGGGAAATAGGGAGCCTTTTTGTTTTCAGAACCACTTCCCCGTTTTTAAACATAAAAGGGGGGGAAACCTGAATTTTTGGTTAAGGAAACCAAACAAGCCTGAACAGGAAGTGGGAGCCTAAAAGCTGTAAGCCCCCACCCGCCTCCCCGGGAAATTGAGAGTCTGAAGTGGTTTTTAAAGGGGAAGGCTCTCAAAAAACAATATGGGAGAAAAACCCCTTTAACCCAAAGAAAAGAATCTTTTATTTTACTGCAGTAGCTATACACCAATAAATTTTAGCCGAAGGGGCAAATGGAAAAAAAAATCCAAAGTGTCGCAGGGTGCTAAAACTACTAAGAGAAAAAACCCCCCAAGGAGTTTATCTAGAAAAAAAATTTGGGCCCCCCTCAGAGAAATTGGTTTTAACCCCTCAAGTCCCGGGCCCTTAAAAAGCCTTAATTAGCAGTTAAATTTTTTAAAATTTTTGCCTCCCCCGCGTTTAAACCAAAACTTTTTTTTTTTTTTCTATAAAGGGGCAGTGGACGGGGACTTTTTTTGGGGAAGAGTAGTTTGTTTTTAACATATTAAATATTTGCTTTAAATTTAAAAAAAATTTCTTGAAATGTCCCTTTTAAAAAAAAACATTTTTCTGTTTTTTGGTTTTTTTTTAAAATAATTTTAAACCATTCAGATTTAAAAATAACCTTTTAAAATTAGTTCTGTAGGTTATTTTTTTGTGTGGATCCCAAATTTTGGGTTTTTTTTTTTTTTTGTTTTTTGTGGTTTTATTACAATTTTCCTGTAATTAATATTTATTTTTTATTTTTTATTTTTTCCATACATTTTTATTTTTTTTTTTTAGACTTAGGAGTATTTTTTAAATACAATTTCTTTAATAACCCCTGTAGCAATTTTCTGTGTGTTTTAGTTGACCCCAGAAAAGGTTTTCCCGAAAAATTTATGCCGCCAAATAAAAAAAAAAAAATACTCCCAAAAAAAGGAAATAGAAACTTTAAAATAGCCGGATTCATATAGGGCCCGCAGAAAAAAAAAGATTAAAGGTCATTCACCCGGTGAACTCCATTTTTCTGTAATTTTAAAATTCCACAAAAAATTTTTTTTTTTTGCTGGGTTTTTTTCAATATTTTTATGTAGTTCCATCGAGAAAAATGGTCCTCCTGCAAAAAACAAGACTGTAAGGCAAAAAAAAAATTTAATTTGGGTCCCTTTGGGAAAGGGAGGAAATGAGGGGCATTTTTTGAGAGGTTTAAAAATTTTTAAGGCCCCTTAGGGAAAAAAGGGGTTTGGTGAACAGCAGCCCTCAGTGGGAAGAACCGACAATGTCCCCCATCTCTGGTATCACCTCACCACCACATCAAGGGAAAAATTTAATTTGTCCCAAAACCCCCAAAACACCCCACCCCTCCAAAAGTGCCCCCTCCGATTCCCCCTAACAATTTGAATCCCCAGCCCCCTCCACAATCATCTCCATCTTCATCACAATGAATCCCCTCCCCTACATTATTAAATCCTGACCCCTCCACAATGAATCCCCGCCCCTACATTATGAATCCCCACCCCTACATTATGAATCCCCGCCCCTACAATGAATCCCCGCCCCTACATTATGAATCCTGCCCCCTCCACAATGAATCCCCGCCCCTACATTATGAATCCCCAAACCCCCCCCCTTATGGGGAAAACCCCGGGCCCCAAAATTATGTCCTGCCCCCTCCAAAAAAGGAAAATCCCCCCCCCCCAAAATTTTTGAATTTCCCCCCCCCAAACATAGGAATCCCCTCCTCTACAAAAGGTTCCCAAACCCCCACATTAAAACATCAAAGCCCCTACATTATGAATCCCCACCCCCTACACAATGAATCCTGCCCCCTCCACAATGAATCCCCACTCCTACATTATGAATCCCTGTCCCTACATTACAAATCCCACCCCTACACAATGACTCCCTCCCCTCCACAATGAATCCCCACTCCTACATTATAAATCCCCGACCCTTCCACAATGAATCCCCGCCCCTACATTATGAATCCTGCCCCCTCCACAATGAATACCTGCCCCTACATTATGAATCCCCCCCCCCCCAAAAATTATGAATCCCCCCCCCTAAAAATTTTTAATCCCCCCCCCCTTTTTTTATGAAACCCTGGCCCCCCCCAAAAATGAATCCCCTCCCCTACATTATGAATCCTGCCCCCTCCACAATGAATCCCCGCCCCTACATTATGAATCCTGCCCCCTCCACAATGAATCCCCGCCCCTACATTATGAATCCCTGCCCCTACATTATGAGTCCCTTTCCTTTTACAATGGATCCCTAACCCCCACTTACACCCTCATGCCCCCACATTAGAATCCCCCAAACCCCCCCAAAAAATGAATTCCCGCCCCCTCCACAAGAAAACCCCGCCCCCCATTATGAATCACCCCCCCCCCTAAATTATGAAACCCCGTTCCCCAATTTCAAATCCCGAAAACACAATTTACTCCCTCCCCTCCACAAAAAGAAATTTCCCCAACTCCTACATTATAAATCCCCGACCCTTCCACAATGAATCCCCTCCCCTACATTATGAATCCTGCCCCCTCCACAATGAATCCCCGCCCCTACATTAAGAATCCCCCCCCCCTTTCATTTTTGAATCCCCCCCCCCTACATTATAAATCCCCCCCCCTACATTTGTTTTTCCTTTCCCCCTCCACCAAAGAATCCCCTCCCCTACATTATGAAACCCACCCCTCCAAAAATGAATCCCCGCCCCCCCCCCTTTTTTGAAAACCCGCCCCCCCCACAAAGAATCCCCGCCCCCTACTTTTTGAAAACCCCGCCCCCAATTTTTGAGTCCCCTCCTCTACAATGGATCCCTACCCCTACATTACACATCATGCCCCTACATTATGAATCCCCACCCCCTACACAATGAATCCTGCCCCCTCCACAATGAATCCCCTCCCCTACATTTTTTTAATCCCCGCCCCTTTCAAATTTTGGAAACCCCCCCCCCTACACGACGACTCCCTCCCCTCCCCAATGAATCCCCGGGCCCCCCCTTTTTTAAAAAACCTGTCCCCCCAAATTTCAAATCCCACCCACCCCACCCAAAGGGCTTCCTCCCCCTCCACAAGAACCCCCCTCTCTACATTATGAAAACCTGTCCCCCCACTTACAAAATCCCACCCCTACACAATGACTCCCTCCCCTCCACAAAAGAATCCCCACTTTCCCACATTATAAATTTCCCCCCCCCTTTTTTTACCCAAAACCCGCCCCAAAAATTTTTGATCCCCCCCCCCCACAAAAAAAATCCCCCCCCCCTACATTAGGGAAACCCTTGGGGAACCCCCTCCACAATGAATACCTGCCCCTACATTATGAATCCCACCCCCTAAACAATGAATTCTGCCCCCTCCACAACGAATCCCCGCCTCTACATTATGAATCCTGCCCCCTCCACAATGAATCCCTGCCCCTACAATTTTTGAAAATTTCCCCCCCCTCCAAATTAAAAAACCCCCTCTACAAAAATGAATCCCTGTCCCCCACATTTCAAATCCCCCCCCCTACCAAAAGGGCCCTTCCTAGGCTAAATTTTTAATAGGGCGGGTGAAGGGAAAATTTTTACCTCCCCACCCCCCCCCATTTAACATAAATTTGGCATAATGAAACACAGTGCATCCCATCAACCAAGCCAAAATATAGGGAAACTTACCAAAATTTGGCTAACTTTAAAAATTACTAGATAACAGTCATACAGTTACCAAAATAACACTGCTACAACCAACCAGAATCCCAAGAACACACAGACCACATAACACCAGCACACAGGTGACCGAATAATACTAACCACAACCATGACCACATATCCCCAGCACACAGTGACCGAATATTACCACCCCACCCTGACCCCATATAACCACATAATGACCAAATACAGCAACACCGTGACCACATATCAAACCCCCACATAGTGACTGAATAATACAAACTGACCATTACTGAATACAAACCATTATACTTCAACCAATATTACTGCACACAATGACCATACAAGTGGTGGATACCCGCTGTAACACAGGCTCTGCAGACATATAAATGATTACAGTAAAGTCATATCTAGTGACTCACAGGAGACATCTCTGAAGAGTTGGTCTCTTTCTCTTCTTCTTTTCTATCTGTCCCAGACGCCATGACGACTACTCCCAACTCTTCACTGTAAAATTTAAAAAAACAAACATTTTAAGACTCCTCATTTTAAATCAGAAATTCTTATAAATTTCCCTATCCCCAAAACCCAAAAGTCCCCACCCTATACACCCAAATAGGGGTACCCAATGAAATGCCCCCTGTAGTCAGTGAGGGGCCCCCCCGAAAGCCAGAGATGCCACCCTGTAGCAATTTAAAACCCCCTGTACCCAAGTGAGCCCCTTTACCGGGTTAGATGCCCCCTGTAGCCGGGAAAACCCCCCTTGTAGCCAGTAGCTGCCCTCTGCAGCCAGTGATTCCCCCCATAGCCAGAGATGGCCCTTGTACGGGGTGTTTCTTTCCCCTTTCACCATTGTACCCCAGTGATCCCCCTGTAGCCGATAAATCCCCCCTTTTCCCAAAACCCCCCTTTTATTGTAGATGCCCTTTTGCCATTGAGGGCCCCCTGTAGCCAGGTGCCCCTGTAGCCAGTAGATGCCCCCCTGCTATCAGAAAACCCCCGTACCCAGTGATGCCCCCTGTACCCGGTGTTTCCCCCCTGTACCCAAAGAAAGATGCCCCCGTAGCCATTAGTTGCCTCTCGTAACCTTTGATGCCCCCTGTGGCCAGTGAGGGCCCCCCCTTGTAGCCTTTGGATCCCCCCCTTGTAGCCAGTTGCCCCCATTGTAGCCAAAGGTGTGCCCCCATTGTAGCCAGGATCCCCCCCTTGTAGCCGGGTGTCCCCCCTTTTGTAGCCAGTGATCCCCCCTTTTGTACCAGTGTGCCCCCATTGTAGCCTGTAAAGTAATTCTTAAAATAACAAAATAGTACTCACCTCGGCCCCGCCCCGCCCCGGTCCAAAAGCTGCTCGGGGGTTTGGGAGTTTCCCCGAGCGGTGTAAGCAGCGTGCTTAAACCCACGCGTTTTGTTTCACGCAGCTCCCCCCGGGGATCCCCTAGGGGCCCGAGCGGGCCAGTGAGGAGATCGAGCGTCATGGGGGGCCCGCGGTAAATACTTTTCGCCCCCGCAATGCTTGTATTTTAAGGGCGCTCAATAGCGCCGTTTTAATACGGGGGAGGGGGCAGGAGGGGAAAACCCCTTTCCAGCCTCCCCCCTTTGCAGCTGCGGGCTTGCCAGACTGTTATAAAAACAGTGCGCAGAATCAGGGGCAAATCCCTCAAGGGGGAAATGGGGGGGCTTTTCGCAGTGCCCCCGGGGTTTGGAGCGGGCTTGGGCGCCCGGGGCCCCCGGGCCCCTACACAATGACTCCCTCCCCTCCACAATGAATCCCCGCCCCTACATTATGAATCCCCCCCCCTTCTTTTCCCAAACCCCGCCCCTACATTATGACTCCCTCCCCTCCACAATGAACCCCCCGCCCCTACTGATGAATCCCCCCCCCTCAAAATAAACCCTTTTGCCCCCTCCACAATGAATCCCTGCCTCTACTTTATTTTTTCCCCCCCCTTTCCCCCAATAAAATTTTTTCGCCCCTACTTTTTAAATTTCCCCACCTCTATATTATGAATCCCACCCCCTACACAATGAATCCTGCCCCCCCAAAATTTAACCCCTGCCCCTTTTACATTAAAAAATCCCACCCCTACACAATGACTCCCTCCCCTCCACAATGAATCCCCCCCCCCTAAAATTATGAAATCCCCCCCCCCCTCCCCTTTAAACAAACCACACCCCCCCTACTTTTTGCCCTCCCCCTCCCACAATGAATCCCCCCCACTACATTATAAATCCCACCCCCTACATTACAAATCCCGCCCCTACATTATGACTCCCTCCCCTCCACAATGAATCCCCGCCCCTACATGATGAATCCCATCCCCTACACAATGAATCTGTGCCCCCTCCACAATGAATCCCTGCCCCTTTCATTAAAATCCCTGCCCTACATTAAAAATTTTCCCCCCCCTAAAACAAATGCCCTTTTTTCCCCCCCCCCAAAATTTAATCCCCGCCCCTACATTATGAATCCCCACCCCTACATTATGAATCCCCGCCCCTACATTAGGAATTTCCCTCCCCCTCCCAATGAATCCCCCCCCCCCCTACATGTTTAACCCCCCCCCCTACAAAATGAATCTTTTCCCCCCCTCCAAAAAATAAAATCCCCCCCCCTACTTTAAATGAATCCCACCCTACACAATAAACCTTCCCCCGGGCCCCCTCCACAATGAATCTCCATACTAAAATTAGAATCCCCCCCCCCTCTAAATAATTTCCCTACCTCCCCCTAGTTTCTAAATACCACCTGCCTAATTTGGGGGATTTGGGGCTGGCTACTATATTGGGGTGCCCCCTTTCCTATTTGGCCAAATGGGGGCCCTTAGTTGGTTGGGGGAAATTTTTCACTGTTTGGAGGTAACATGTTTGTGTGGTAAATACTGCGGGGAAGAGTTGGGGCCCGGGAAAGACGCCCATGAGGGTCCCAAAGATGAAAAAGGGAAAAGGGCATCACCAAGGGCCCCCCTAAATGTAACTGATCGAAATTCATTTAAATTGGGGCAGATTCTATAACAGCAGGGGGAGCCGGGAAGCGGGAAAAACCCTTTTCTATGTTGAGGAGAGAAGCTTCTTTGGGTCAGGGGACGTATAAAACTTTAAAGGGCCTCATTTTAGGAACAAATAGTAAACTAGCCTTTTTTCCCCTTAGAAAATGAATCAAGCCCCCTTTTTCAGAGCTTTTTAAAAAAATTAAAGAGATTATTGTAACGGGAAATAAGGATATTTTTAAACTTTTAAGACATTTTCTTATAAAAGAGGCTAAAATGAAAACGGGAAATAAGAAAATGGGGCCCAAATCCGGCCCCAAAACCCCAGCCCTCATCCGGCCCCATGAAAGAAGGGGTTACGGGGGCCCATAAAGTACCGCACTGTACTGTAGGAGATGCTCCCTGCAGTGGCAAAAAAGAACAGGGGGCCAGGGGTCGCAATGCGACGGGGGCCCCTGACCCCAAGGGGGCCCAAACAAGCCCCCGTGCCACATAGCTGCTATGGCTAAGCCCAAAAGCCCCAAAGCCATCCCCCCCGCACAAAAACCCAGCAGCCCCCGGCAGCCAGCTTACTGTGCACGGGGGCTCTGTCTGCGGGAAACAAAAGGAAAGGGGAAAGGGGGGAGGCGGGTCGTTTGGCAAAAAAGTTCCTCCCAACAAAGATCACGGGGGCAAAAGCATGCTCAAAGCTCCCAGCCAACAGCCCCCTGCCAGGATAGTGATTACACATTTAAGTTTTAAACGGAGCACATTTTTATAGGGTTATTATATGTCCCTGTATAAAATTCAAAAAAAACACACACTAGAGAAATGTTAATTACAGATTATAAAATTTTTCAATTATCAGAGTTCATCAGTAGGTATAATAGAGAAAAGGGGTCGGGGTTAGTATATCCCCCAAAGAGAAAAGGTGCCCCTAAATTTTATCATAATTGGGGGGCACCTCTTCAGGGAAATATACAAAACCTCCGACCTCTTGCCCTCTTTTATCCCCAACTGATGAACTCTGCGCCACAGAGGGAAACGCTCCGGGGTAAAGAAGGGGGGAAACTGGTGCAGGTTTGTTCCCTGCGACTTTTTAAATTTTTTGTCTAAAAGGGGTTGGGAATTTTACAATTTCTTTATACGGGTTTTTGGTCTCCCTGTATTGTATGTTCAAGCTTGTAGGTTTTAATTACAACAGGAGTTGTTTGGGGGACCGCCCTTTTTTTGGGGGCGTTTTTCCCAATTTGAGAAACCAAAACCTGGGGGCAACAGATAGACTGAGCTTTATGGGTATTTTTACCAAATGGGTTTCCTTTTGGAATTGTAAAGGGGTGTTTCCCAAATATTTTAAATTTTGGCCCCTTTTAATTTTTCTTTATGTATTTTGTTTTTTGGGCTTTTTGGGTAGTTTTTAAGGGTTTATAATTAAATTGAATTTTTAAGTGGAATATTTTTCATTTTTACTTTTGGGTATCCTATATTCCTTTTTTTGGAAAAAATTCTGCTTTTCAAAATTTGGTTTTTTCCTTTTGGGGGGTGTGTGTGTTTTGTGTGTGTTTGTTGGGGCCCGGGGGGTTTTAAATTTATAAATAATATAAAATATAAAATAATAAAAAAATTATATTTCCGGGGGAAATTACATCTTGGGGCTACAACCCCCATACAAAAACACAGACAGGGGCTTAACTAAAATTATAGGGCCTAAAAAACCCAAAATGAAAACGGGGCCCCCCGACACCTAATGTATTAGTGAGGACCCCCAGTTTTTTGGGAGGTGAATGCCCCTTTCCAAACAGAACATTTTTAGTACAACATGTCCTTTACTGCTTTAATGTATTTTTGGAGGGGCCTGCAGTGATTGTCGGTCTAAACCCGCCCTCTCTAAGACAGTGCAGTACTAAAATGTCCTGTATTTGCTTTTTACATTATTAGTGAGGTGCATCATTTTGGGTTTGTTTTTGGGCCCTTTTCTACATTACATTGCAAAACAACATGTCCTGTACTGCTCTTACATGTATTAGTAAAGGTGAAATCCCCAGTAATTTGTGATCAAATAGCACTTCTCTAATTTAAAAGTGGGGTATTTACTTTGTCCTATACTCTCTTAACATGTTTTTAGGGGAGGTGTAGCAAATTGAGTCTTTAGCGCCTCTCAACATACATTGAGAAACTACAGTCTTGTACAAACTCATACTTTTAACGGGTGAGGTCATGCAGTGATTGGTGGTCAATAGCACCTCTACAGTACTTTAGGTACAAACATGTTTGTACGCCCCCTTACATGTTTTTAAGTGGGGTTTGCATGCATTTGACTATGGTCCTATGGGCGCCTCCTCTACAGTACAGGGGCAATCCCTAACATGTCCGTACTGCTCTTACATGTATTAGTGAGGTGCATGCAGGGGTTTTGGGGGTTCGTAGCTTCTCTCTACATACAGTGCGGTACTTCTTTGCCTGTACGGCTCTTACATTTTTTAGGATGTGCATGCAGTTTTTGGGAGGTATAGAGCCAGGGGCGTAGCAGGGGACCCAAGGGGCAGGGGTGAAAAAATTTCAGCTTGGGGCCCCCTTACTCTCAACCCCCGGCCCCGGGTTGGGTCAAAACTTTTAACAACGGGTTCCCCTACTTGACTTGAGGGAAATTTTCCCGGGTTGTAGCCCCACTCCCAAAAAATTTTTTCCTTTTAAAAAAAATTTGTCCAATAAAAAAAATTTTTTAAAAATGGGGCCAAAGAAAAACAAGTTATACAGCTGGAGTGTCTGTTCCCTCTTGCCCTCCTCCACCTCAAATAAAAATGTTATTGGGGTGCTTTGTCTCAGCTACTCGCACCGTCCCAGGCAGCACTGGGAGTGCCGAATCGGGGCTCAAATGTGACCAACCCATGAAAAACCCCCGATGTGGTGAGGGGATTTTTTTCTTCTGGCCCCCTGGCTCGGGGGGCCCAACAACCCCCCGGGCCCCCCCCCCCAAATATATATAAATATATTTTATATATATATAAATAAAAAAATAGAAAAAAAAATATATAATAAAATTGTTTTGCCTCTGTGGAAAAAAATTTTTTTTAGGGGATGTTAAACACGGCATATTTTGTGCGTGCTTTTCCGCCGCTATTGCTTTTTATACATAGCGAAATGCGCACCACAAAAAAGGGTTTAATTTAAAAATTAGACCCCTCATTTTAAAAACTCCCGAATTTTCACCCTGGCTCCCCCGGCGTTCAAAAAGGGTCGTAAATTGGGACCCTGGGGGGGGGACGACGCGTAATTCATAGTACTCTATGAGAGTGCGCATTTCGCCCATATTAAAGCGCAATTACTCTGTGAAATGCGCACCGCAAAATTTCACTATTGAAAAATACCCACAAAAATCAGGGTTTACCGGGGTTTAATGACAATTATTACCCTTTTACAACGACACCCAACCACCTTGAAACAAGGGAAATAAAAAAAAGATTAAGAAGACCCCGTGCTGGAAAAGAAAGGGATCACTTTTTTTTAATTTTTTTCCCCAAATAAATGTTTTCACTTTTCATTTAAAAAAAAGGAAATTTTATATTTAAATGGGTTAAAATTTTTGCTTTTAAGGGTACAGTAAAATTTTGTGCAAAAACCCCCCATATAACTAGCCAAGACCAGTGTTTGGAAACCCTCTTTCTCTGTTTGGGGGAAAAAAAAAAAAAAAAAAAGGGGTTTTTAAATTAAAAAATGGCCCCAAGCAAAACAAGATTTTCCAACACCCTTTTAAAAGGGGTTTTTTTGGGCCCCAAACTTTAATTTTTAAACCTCCTCATCCAAACTCTGTTTTGCCAGAAAGGGGGGTGTTGATTTTATTAATTTCAATCATGTGACCCCCCAGGATGACATCCCCCGACTTTTCCCCTCTGTAGTCAGGGAAAAGGGCCCGTTTTTTTGTAAAGCATTGTGATTTGGGTTTGGGGGGAAAGTTTTTTTCCCCACAGCCAAAAATCCCCGGTTTCCCAAAACCCCGCAGGGAAACCCAAAACCGTGGGGTTTTAAATTTTTCTTTAATTTAATGCACAGGGCCTGAAAAGAGGGTTTCTTTATTATTTATTTACACTGTTTGACTAATTACTAAGGAGTACAGAGGAAAGGGGAGTAGAGTACAACACCTGGGGGTTTTAACACCCATACGCCTGAGAGGAAAGGGGATGTCTGAGCAGTGCAACCAGGGCTGAGGAGCTCTTTAGCCCCGGGGCGTTTTCCCCTTTTAGACGACGAAAACCCAAAGGAACACTAGAGGAGCAGCTAAAACCCAAAAAAGGTGCAAAATTTTTTAAAAATTTTTTAAAAATAATTTAATTGGGGAAAATGTTTGTTTTTTTCATTTGCAAACTTTTTCCCCGTCAAATTTTTCTTGTGGGAAAAAAACCTTAAACGAGCGGGAAACGCGGGGGGCCAAAATCCCCCTACAGTAGTTAAACAAACAGGTTCCACTGAAAATTTGGCCCCCGCCATTGTTAAAACCCAAAAAACTGAGTGCACGTGCCCCAGTGTCCCTTCCCGAAATTTATTGCGCCAGAATTGCCCGCAGAGGGTTTCAGGGGGGGGGATTTCCCCTCTCAATTGCTCAACCCTACCTTCAAAACTGCAACAAAATTTGGGCTGCAAGACTGCGTCCCAGAAGGGGAAAGGGTTTTAAAATGATGCACAAAAAAAGCCCCCCCAAACAGTTTGTGAAGACAAGCAAACAAGGACAAAGGATTTCCCGGAACCTGTCCTGTTTCTCTGTGAGGGGCCAAGAACACTTATTTGTTTCAAAAAGGTTTTAAAGGGGTGTGTGGGCGGCAACCAGGTAGGGGTACAAAGACAAATGTGTCTGTCTAAAGGTCAAGCATTTATTTGGGAGTGCCCTGGTTTTTGGGGGTGCCCTGAGTGCGCCGTCGGGGGGAGCTACAAATTTTTATTGAGGGGAACCATGGTTTTCCCAAAATTTACTGTGATATCCTGAAGCAGAGCATGAACCCCTCCCTTCGGGCCCCCAAAAGAACAACCCCCCAAAAACCTCCAAAATGACCCACGCCGCGCTTAAAAAAAAGAGGGTAAAGGGGCTGGACGGTTTAAGCGTCCCAACCCCAAAAAACCCCCTGGGGGGGAACTTTTGGGGGCCCCCCTCAAATAGAAGGTGGAGGAGCAAAAGGTCTCTACCACCCCAGCTTTTTGATGTCCTCATGGGGAGAGAAGAGGACCCAGGGGCTGCAACCCTTTTGGAACTCTAGTTAAGGCAGCCTGCAAAAAAATGGGGGAATCACAAAATATTGACACTTTGGAAACAATTTGCCATTGCCCGCTTAGGGGTTTACCATTTTTGTTGTCTCTTAGGGGAAACTCATTTTTGTTGCCACGTTTAGACTTTTGATGGCTTTGTTTTAAGTTATTTAAGGCACCAAATTTTAACTGTTATAAAACTGTACACTACTATTTTTACATTTTATCAAAATTTCAATGTCGGTTTCCCATGAAAAAGATAAATACAATTTTTACATAAATTGAGGGTGTACGACTTTAGGGATAACCTAGGTTATTTTACATAAAAAATAAAGAACCCCAAGCGTTTTTTGGAGACAAAATTAATATAAGACCCGGTTTGTTAAAAAATTTCACCCCTAAAAGACTGTTTTCTTTCCTGGTGCCTACCTCAGCCGAAGTTGGACAAACCAATTTGATTCCCCCCGTGTCCAAAATCCCTGGCAGGAACTTAAACTATTTTTCTGGATTCTCCTGTTCCCGGGCTTTTTTTTCTTGACTTCGGTTAAAAGCATTTCCTGTTTGTTTTCTTGATTATTCTCCTGTTTCTGGATTTGAAGCCATGTGCTCTCCTGGCTTGACCCCTAGCTTGTTTGACCACTAAACTCATCCTGTGTTTAGTCCTGTTTACCCTGTCTTTTCCTTTTTTGTCCTGTCTGTCTGCCCAGTGGGGTTTGTTTTCCTACATCTCTCTGGTGGAGCCAAATCCATCCTGCTTTGCAGTGAGCTCTGGTGAAAACCAAGAAGTCTACCTCCCAGAAGGTGTTTTATTTCAGACAGAATTTCTAGTGGTTTTGTGTTCAGTGTCCTATTTTTTTGGGCCCGTTTTTTTTGTGTGTAAGAGCCTTTGCAAGGCTATTTACCAAACAAGAGGTCAAAAAGAATCACCGCTTTTTTTTTTCCCCCCCCCACCCAACGCTGCGAGGGCAAGTGCTCGCTGTACATGGACAAAGTGACGGTCTTCTACGCGACCAGCAAACGGGGACCGCACTCACCAACCTCAGGATTTTTGGCAAGGCTTAGGGGTCTAAGGTCAACTGCGGGAATTCCGAGGCCATGATCTTCGGGAATTGGCAGCTGTCTTCCTCCGCCCCTTTTCCGTTTTCCATTCAACCGAATTTCATCAAGATTCTCGGAGTCTTGTTCGGGTAAGAAGGAGCTGCCCTAAAGTCTTGGGAGGAGCGCTGGTGTAAAGTCAACCAACATTTCGGTCTGTGGAGTCTCAGGAGGCTTACCCTGGAGGACAAAGCATTGGTTCTGCGTAACGAGGTCCTGCCTGTTCTTCAGTACACCACGCATGCCTGGCCCCCCCTCGCCACCGTGTGTAGGGCCTTTACCAGGGCCGTGTTTTACTTCATCTGGGGTTCTAAGATGGAGCGAGTCAAGTGGAGCATCCTTTACAAAGATACTTTGAGGGGGGGGGGCATCCTGGATATTCCCACCTTGCTGAGGCTTTCTTGTGTTTGTGATGGCATTCGCCGCACCATTGTGCAGAAGAGCGGCTCTGTGGGCAGATCCGTTTCCCACTATTTCCTCCTGTCCCTTTGGCATGGCCTGCGGAGGGATCAGTGGGAAAGCTCCTACCTTTACAACTGGGAGATGCCTTGATTTTATTTGGACGTCACCCGTTTTGTGAGGGAGCACCATCTGGAGGGGTCATCCACAAGCTCATCAGAGCCAAAGGTGCGCTGGAGCCCATCCCCGGGTTCCCGGATGATACAGCGCTTGTTGTTTGGAAAAATGTTTCTTGTAGGATCACCAACGAACACAAGGAGATGTCGTGGATGGCCATCCAGCGGGGACTGCCCCTCAGGTCTCTCATGCATGCCCGTAACCTGAGTTACACACAGTATTGCCCACAATGTCCATTCGTGGAGGAGACCGCCTACCACCTCTTCTGGGAGTGCCCATTTGCTCAGCGTTTGTTGGATTCCCTTTCACGTGAACTCAGAGACTCCGTACCCAGGAAACACATAAAGCACATGTCCGTGCTCTATGGCCTCTTTCCTACGGTACACACAGTCGTGGCCATCCAAGAGGCCTGGCGCCTTATGAACTGCTTCAAGGACGCTTTTTGGATCTCCAGGAATCGTCTGGTCCTGAGGAGGGAGAGCATGTCGGTGGAGGATTGTCGGTGGCTGATCCACAGCCAACTCAGAGACTATACCATCTCGGATGATCCAGAGGAGTAGGACGATATCATCCAATGTTATATCATTGTCCTTTTCCCACCCCCTCTTCCCTCCATGTATCTGTCTCTTTAATAAAGCTTTGGGCCTTTGAACGTTACCCTGCCCGCCCTCCTGTCCCCACTTCCCCACTAACTTTTCCTTTTCAAAGGTCTAAGTTAGTTCAGTTATTCTTAGTGTAACAGTAGAAATGTACATGCATGCTAGTGGAGAGGTGATTGTATTAGTGTAGGTTAGCATGGGATTTACATATCCCCTAGCCGTTAGGAATAATGTATGTATAAATGTATTAATGTGTGCAATTTATTCGCGAGCTGCGTCTCGTGGCTAGGTGTGTGCAAGTATTAGACGATTTGATTGTTAATAAACACTTTATTCAATCAAAAAGATTTGTGCCTGTTTAGGGAATTTCTTGACTAGCAATTCCTTTCTGGGAAGTCACCTGGCAATTCCATTACACACCAGTGAAGCTGATTTTTGAGGCCAACCAGGTGAGTCGATTCTTGGGGCCCACCAGTGGAGTTGAGTCTTGGGGCCAACCAGTGGAGATGAAATCCTTTGGGGGCCCCCAGGGAGTGATTCCTGGGGCCACCAGTGAGATGATCTTGGGGCCACCATGAGTATTCTTGGGGCCATCATTTGGGGATGAGTCTTGGGCCCACCATGGAGATGAGCTTGGGGCCCACCATGGAGATGAGTCTTGGGGCCACCAGTGGGGTGATTCTTGGGGCAATCAGTGGAGATGAGTCTTGGGGCCCACCAGTGGAGATGAGGCTTGGGGCCCACCAGTGGAGATGAGTCTTGGGGCCCACCATGGGAGTTTATTCTTGAGGAACACCGGTGGATATGATTTTTTTGGGGGGCCCAGCAGTGCAGATGATTCTTGAAATCCACCAGTGAAGTATATTCATTGGTCCATCAGTTGAGATAATTCTTGGGGCCTATTCTACAGCTACTGCACATTAATTGCTTTCTACTTATCTTTCTCTGCCTTTCTCTCTAAAAAGCAGCTTCAGGCGTGCCATGCGCAGAGGTCCATTGGGGTTTCCTGCTATTGCATCATTGCCTTGTAGTTTTGTAACTCATTAAATAATCTGGTGATTTCCGCAGCACACTGATGAAGCATGAATTGTTGTTCCCATTCTGTTAGAAGAATAAAAGCACACAATGGTCACTTAAATAACTTAAAACTGATAAAAGTAATGAAAGATTTAAATTTACTGAAAATCATGTTAAATGAGACATTGCTTTTGTATTATGGTTCAACCAAAACAATAATAAAATTGTCCTGGACAAAAACCCCTAGGGGGTGTCTCACTACAAGGATTGCTGCTTTTTATGTTAAAGATCTTGCAAAAACAAGTCACGTTGCAATATGTGTCCATTACCAGGTCCTACCTGTTCCTAGATATTCCCTTGTGTATGGGCAGCATCAACTCCTCAGGTCGCTATAGCTACAGACCTGTTCATTCTCTCCTGATAGGCTGCCAGCACTGGTTACTATAGCTACAGACCTGGCTTCTACTGCAGCCTAGTGGAAGCCAGTAAACAAGCCCTGAATTCAAAATGAAACCAAGAAAACAGGAAGGAAGCAAGATAAATCAATGTAGTGAGACAACCCCTTTAAGCCCCAGGCCTGAAAAGGAATTAATGATGCAGCTATTTTTTTTTTATTTTTGCCTCCCTGCATTTCAACAGTCATAACCTTTTTATTTTTTCATTGAAGCAGTTGTGTGAGGACTTATTTTAAGTGGGAGAAGTTGTATTCTTTGGGGGTATAGTTTGAGTTTATATATAAATTACTGCGGAATATTAAAAACAATTTGCAGCATGAGCATAAAGTGTTTTCCTGCATTTGTTTTTAAAATTATTTTTTACACTAAATAACTTGTTAGATTAATTCTACAGGTTATTACGGTTGTGTGGATGCTGAATATGTGTACAGTTCTTTTGGTGTAATGTAGGCACGATCATTTTCTATTAAACATTTATTTTCATTATATTATTTATTTTATTTTTTGTACACTTTTTTAAAAAAGTTTTTTTTTAACTTTTTTTTTGTAAAATCCCATTAAGGGATACATAATTTACACTTTTTTTTAATACTTTGTAATGTATCAGCATACATTACACTATGTGTCAGTATGACACAGGCTGCTACCAGGGTGACACACAGTGCGTCCTGACAGCAGTTTTACTATGTAGACAGCCCTAGGGCTACTCTAAGTCCCCAAGGCAAACTGCATAGATATTCCCCTGAATACCCTGCTATATAACATTGCTGTATAACAAGTTGTATTGTTCTTGAAACATAATTTCGTCTTTTGATCTTTCGTTCTTATTTGGAACAGTTTGTTGATAAATATAATTACCACTAGAGGTCCTGGTTGTTTTTCTAATACCGTCATTTAAACGAGAGTTATATATAAAAAAGTTTCCATATTATAATTAAAAATAAACAAACATCAAATGTTTATATAAACTGATCAATATGCATTGATTGATCATCGTGAATAAGTGTAATAGAATAGAATCTTTATTTAAATAAATAGGTCAAAAAGACCTAAAAACATATACATGGATCTGTATATATATACATACATTTAATGTTGGATGAAGCCAGCTCTTTCCTTCTGTGCCAAGTGCTCGGACGTCTGCACAAGCTTGCAGTAATGTTGTAGATTCACTGTAGTTAAATTTAACTACAGTGAATATATATACATACACACACACACACACATATATAGTAAGACTCCCATTCATCCAGCCGCCATCTTGGACAGTCTCAGGGGTGTCTGTAGCTCTTGGATCACCGCTCTAGTAAGCAAAGTATTGGCGCACTGACACCAGGCTTCTGTTTTAAATTGGCCTCAGCCAGCTTTATTCAGGCACAGGAGAACAGAAACAGAAAAACATCCGCCGAATAATTTACCCAGTCTCCTCCTGAGTTCCAACTTCTCTCAAGCCTCTGGGGGCCAGAGCCTCTGCTCAGCTCCTCTGCTACTCCACTGCCAGGTAGCAGACCATGCCCCCCAGATCACCTGTAGCACTGGGCTTTTTATAAGCCACTTGGGGCTTGTGCAAAACCTATCCTGGAACACGGGGAATAGGCACCCACCCAACACATTGCCCACTCCCGATAAGAGGAGACCCAGAACAGCCAAACTAATTATACACAGCTACCAGCCATTAACTGTGGCTGACAACATATATGGCTGGCTCCTACCCCACCAAGGCCAGGTGACCTTGGAGATGTGTTGCTTGCAGGTATCCTGCTCTCTTCTGTAGAAACTTGCACCCAAACAGCAGTTTACACCCACATATAGGGTACTAAACTTGGAAAAAATTGTGTAATAAAATCTGTGATGCTTTTTTTTCCCCAGGATGCCTTGTAAAAATAAGCATTTTTACTAAAATTTCAGATTGTTC
>JAODAL010064201.1:0-18854 GCA_025379985.1 Phyllomedusa bahiana
TGTAGACGATAACCCCGCCCACTGGACTCCTCAACCCAACATAAGCAGGGATTTAAATGGATAAAATACAACTTCTACTAAAGGTGACACGTCAGAAGAGAGGCGCCACCTCACCAGTTTTAGGCGCATTAACTGAGTGTATAGTGCATATAACTGTGCATATAGCATTATAACTGATGCGCCCAATCTAGAGGCGCATGCGCACCTTTCTGTATGGGTGCTGCCGTATGAGTACAGCTGAACTCCCATAGAGGTGAATGGAAATAGCTGCGCATGTGCGGCCAGACCAGGGATGGAAATGCCAAATTGGAATATTCCTTTAAAGCAGAGGCAAAACTTGAATCTCCAGGGCCCAAATCTGTATTAGGGCCCCCCGAAGCCATCTTCACAGAATTATGGGCCCCCGGGCATAGCACTGCAGTGGGTCCGGCTCAAATACATGACGTCCCACTAGGCCATGCCTCAAGCCTCCCCCCCAAGAACACCCATATTATCTCGCCACTTCTGTCTGGACACCGGCATCCTGCAGCCTACAAGACTATTTGGCAGGGCAGGGAGCATTTGGCTCCCTTCTCCATCATGGCTTTTAACTGTTTGCACATCCTAAATACACACAACCAGTTAAATAACCAAAGCCAACCAAGGGATCCAGTGTAAGAATCTTGTATTCCTGGAACAAACATACACCACCAGGGGCCCCTATACTTGTGGGGCCCCCGGGCAACTGTGCCCAATGGAAAAGATGGCTCTTGCCCCCCCCCCCCCCTCCCTAAGCATCAATAGGCCCTGATTATAGTGTGGTCTTCTAATGAGTGAATGGTCTTTGGGCGCCTCAGGTACAAGGGCCCATATGAAAGCCACCTTGGAGCCCTCTATAGTAACACCCCTGCCCCCTGCACCTCTCCAAATATTGGGCCGCAGCTCCCTACCTCTGCGGCTTTACAAGAGACGGGGCTGGCAGGGGCCGTTCTGTTTTCCTGTAATTACCTAAAATGAATGGTTCAGTGTCCGTGACTGCTGCGCATTGTGCCAGGGATTGTGGTACCGAAGCTTTGGCTGCACCCCTCCCCTCCCCCAGCCCGCGCTCGCCTCCTTTCCAGCCTCCCTCCCAGTTATAATGATTTTTGAGCTGTTGTAATCTGGTGTAAAAGATGTGAAAGCTTCGGAGACCTTGGAGAACAAAGCGAGCGCCACCGAGCACAATCCCCGACAAACAAGTGGATTAGAAGAGTTAAAAAGTTAAGTGTTCTCCTTTCATGGAAGTGATTGACTGACGCTGCTGTTATTTAAACTCATAAATTCTTCACTTGTGAAAAAGAAGTAAAAAAATTCCATTAAAAAAAATGGAAAAAAATACAAGTGCGACCATCTGCAGACGATGCTCCCCCAAGAAACCGGCTCTATGCACCGATTATCAGCTGTTCTGTGTCTGCCATGATTGTGTATATAAGGCCACTGCACAGTGCCACTTCTCTAGTTCTACATATACGGTATAAACACTGCATATTACCACTTCTCCTGTCCTGTTAATATGGGTACTGCACAGTACCCCCTTTGCCATCCAGTATAAATGGACACTGCACAGTACTACTTCTCCTGTCCTGTATATATGGACACTGCACAGTACTACTACTCCTGCCCTGTATGTATGGGCACTGCACAGTACCACTTCTCTTGATCTATATATAAGGACACTGCACAGTACTACTTCTCCTGTCCTGATAATGGACAGCACAGTACTATATCCTGCCCTTATGATGGCACTGACAGTCCCCCTTCTCTTTTTTTAATAAAACGGTATAACCCCTGCCAAAAATTTACCACCTCTCCTGTCTGTTATATTGGGTTTGCACAGTAACCCCTTTTTTGGCATCCAAGTAATTTTTTTAAAATGGCACTGCACAGTATATTCTCCCGTCCTGTATATATGGACACTGCACAGATATAAATCCCCCCTGTTGTATGGGCACTGCCAGTACCCCTTCTCTTTATCTATATATAAGGACACTGCCAGTTTTTAAATTTTCCGTCCTGTATATATGGGCCCCCTTCACGTTAAAAGACCTCTCCCCGTCCCGTATATATTGGTATGCACTCTACTTTTCCTGTCCTGTATCTATGGGCACTGCACAGTACTACTACTCCTGCCCTGTATATATGGGTACTGCACAGTACCACTTCTCCCCGTCTTTTTATAAATGGGGGCCCGCCATCCCTTCTCCTGTATTTATATTGAAAACTAACAATACTTTTTTTCCTGTCCTGTATTTAGGGACTCACAGTACCACTTCCCCTTTGATCTATATTTATATATTCACGGACATGCACAGTATACTTCTCCTTCCCGTATATATGGGGCCCTTAAAATTACCGATTCTCCTTCCCGTAAATTTGGGACTGCACATATACTTCTCCCCTCCCGTATATTGGCATGCACAGTACATGTCCTCTCTGTTTTTATGGACATGCATGTACACTTCTCCTTTTTTTAAAATGGGCACTGCCCACTACCAATTCTCCTGTCATTTATATATGAACACTACACAATACTTCTCCTGTCCTGTACATATGGGCAGTGCACAGTACCACTTCTCTCGCCCTGTGCTCTCACCTGGGCTTTGTGCAGCCTCTTGAGCTCCTCCTGTTTTGCTCGCATTCTTGCCTCTCTCTCTATCTTCCTCTGCTGCTTGGACGCCCGGGTGCTCTGGTGAAAGAAGAAGACGACGCGGGGTGTTAATACTTTTCCTATCTATTTGATAAGTGATAAAGCCAAACACCATCCACAGTAATGAGGGGCGGCTCCATCGTCTGACGGTTCCAGGATGCGACGTGCCCGGGTTGCTGTGTCGTCCTGTAGGCAGGGTATGTGCACACAGTGTATTTGCAGTGTGTACTCTGGGGTGTAATTACGCTGCAATACGCCTGAAGTAAACCCTGCAAATACGGTAAAATCATAGCATAAATTTTTTAGACATTTTCCCCGGTGCACGCCACGCGCCAGGAGAAAGTACTGACTTGTCACTTTTTTCCAGCTTGTATGGCGGCAGCACAGAGCACTTCAGAAGTAGGGTACGCGCTGCTATACGCCAACATTCAGCCGTCTGAACTTACCCGTAGCTCAAAAGGTGTAACGTTCCTCATTAGGGAGAGGCGCTGTATAGGGGTGTGGAGACTTATACACCATGAGTCCCTCCACTGGAATTCAAATAAATTCTAAAGGGCTGATGGGGAATACTGGGCCTGCAGCGCCCCATTTTAAAAGCAGGCATCTCCTCCGGTCATCGGTCCCAGCACCGCGTCTCTCCCGTCTCCTGTTGATGTTCTGTCACTTTTTAAAACCGCTGCGGCGCTGCCATTCTAATGTGATATGCACGTTCATGGATCACATGATCCCGCAGCCAATCACTGCCCCCCTGTGGTCACATATCCCCCACAAACCCCCCCCCCCCCCCCCCCCCTGCCCTCTGTGGGCACATGATACTGCAGCAACACTGCCCCTTGTGGTCACATGATCCCGCAGCCAAAACATGCCCTCTGTGGGACAGATACGCAGCCAATATGCCCCTGTGTCACATAACCTGCAGCAAATCACGACCTCTGTGGTCCCCTGATCCCGCAGCCAATCACTGCCCTCGTGGTCAATAGCTGCAGCCAATCACTGCCCCCGTGGCACTTATCCCGCCCAATCACTCCCCTTGTGGGCACATGATTTCGGGAGCCAATCACTACCTCTGTGTCACATGATCCCCAGCCAACACTGCCCTTGTGGTCACATGGGGTATGTCTGCACGCCCTGTCACTACCCTCCTGTGGTCACATGCGCTGCAGTCCAATCACTGACTCTGTGTCATCAAATGATGCTGCTGCCCCAGGTCACTTACACTCTCTGGTCACATGATCCGCAGCCAATCCCTGGCATCTGTGGTCACATGATGCTGCAGCCAATCCCTGACCTCTGTGGTCACATGATGCTGCAGCCAATCACTGACCTCTGTGGTCACATTGATGTGCAGCCAATCACTGATCTCTGGGGTCACATGATGTTGCAGCCAATGCCTGGCATCTGTTGTCACATGGTGCCGCAGCCAATCACTGACCTCTGTGGTCACATGGTGCTGCAGCCAATCACTGGCCTCTGTGGTCACATGATGCTGCAGCCAGTCCCTACCCTCTGTGGTCACAAGATGCTGCAGCCAAACCCTGGCCTCTGTGGTCACATGATGCTGCAGCCAATCCCTGCCTCTGTGGTCACATGATGCTCGCAGCAATCCCTTGACCTCTGTGGTCACATGATGCTGCAGCCAATCCTGACCTCTGTGGTCACATGATGCTGCTCCAATCACTCACCTCATGTGGTCACATGATGTGCAGCCATTCACTGACCTCTGTGGTCACATGATGTTTGCAGCCAATCAATGACCTCTGTGGTCACATGATGCTGCAGCCAATCCCTGACCTTTGTGGTCACATGATGCTGCAGCCAATCCCTGCCCTCTGTGGTCACATGATGCTGCAGCCAATCCCTGCCCTCTGTGGTCACATGATGCTGCAGCCAATCCCTGGCCTCTGTGGTCACAGGTTGCTGCAGCCAATCCCTGGCCTCTTTGGTCACATGATGCTGCAGCCAATCACTGCCCTCTGTGGTCACATGATCCCGCAGCCAATCACTGCCCTCTGTGGTCACATGATACAGCAGCCAATCACTGCCCTCTGTGGTCACCTGATGCTGTGAAAGGAGGGGACTCTGGAGCGGTGGTGATGGAAGAAGTCAGTATGAGGGGTATTTTATATTTTAGAACAGTGGGAGGTGGGAGAGAGGTTTCTGAAAGTCTTGGAAAACCCCTTTAATAGAGACTGTGTAATCCCTACTCTGTCCTGTGGTGGCGCTACAGGGACACTGAAGGCTTTATTCCCAGAGTCCCCACAACTTGCAGTCTTAAATAGTTGTAGAGCCCCTTTAACACGTATCTGCAGCTCCGGTAGTGACTGCAGATTATGTATCTCCGGTAGTGACTGCAGATTATGTATCTCCAGTAGCGAGTGCAGATTTTGCAGCTCCGGTAGCGACTGCAGATTTTGCAGCTCCGGTAGCGACTGCAGAATTTGCAGCTCCGGTAGCGACTGCAGATTTTGCAGCTCCGGTAGCGACTGCAGATTTTGCCGGGTCCGGTGGACTGCCAGATTTTGCAGCTCCGGTAGCGACTGCAGATTTTGCATCTCCGTTAGCGACTGCAGTTTTTGCAGCTCCTGTTTCTACTGCAGATTTTGCATCTCCGGTATTGTATGCATTTTTTGGATCTCCGGGAGTGACTGCATATTATTCATCTCCGGTGTGGACGTGCAGATTTTGCAGCTCCGGTGGCGACTGCAGATTTTGCAGCTTTGGTGGCGACTGCAGATTTTGCAGCTCCGGTGGCGACTGCAGATTTTGCAGCTCCGGTGGCCACTTCAGATTTTGCAGCTCCGGTAGCCACTGCAGATTTTGCAGCTCCGGTAGTGACTGCAGATTTTGCAGCTCTGGCAGATCCTGTGCTTTCATTACTCCTCTTCCTTTCGCTCCCCACAACCGGAGATAAAAATCGTGTTTGGAGGCTGATGCTCCTTTTATGGTAGAGGAGTCCAGAGTCCTTGCAGCGCTCCGCTCCAGACTTCCTGCCAATTCAGGATGTAATGACGGCTCCAGGGACGCGATCCAGAAGCCACCGCTGTCCTGGAGCGATTACAAGTCCGGGCGGAGGTGACAAAGCGGCAGAACTGATGCGGCTACTGGATCCTGAGCGCTCAGCGCTGCGTGGACGCTAATCTCCCAGCGTCCTTGTACGTTCATAGGGATACACTGCACAGCGCACTCAGCTCCGGCAGGACGGACTCCGCTCATATGGGGGACTTTGTGTCTAAACTGTGATTAAAAAAAAAAAAAAAACCTGTGTAACCAAAAAACCCTCCATTCCCTCTAAATTTCCATTGTACTCGCTGCTGTTTTGCTAATCCTGTTAGCCTTGGGCTAATGCTACGGATAAACCACAAAGCAACAGCACCACCACCTGTCAGGAAGCAGGTACTGCAAGCACCCCCTCCGATTCACAGCCGGGCTGCGTTCGCACCTCACGTTTCTCAACTGCATTAAATAAAAAAAACTCTGAATATTTAATCTGTTTTTTTAGAAATAGATTAGGAACGCAGGTGACCCCTTGAGGACGCGGCGATTTTTAGGATTTTTTTTCTCGTTTTTTTCCTCCCCGCCTTCCAAGAAACGTAACTTTTTTTATTTTTCCGTCTACGCAGCGGCGGTGTGGGGGCTTGTTTTTTGCAGGGTGAGATATAATATTAATTGGTGTCATTGACCTATGATACAATGTGCTGGGGAGGAACGTGAACCGCAAAATTCAGTTGCGTTATTTTTTTGCAGATTTTTTCGCTATAAATGCCATAATATCTGTGTTCTGCAGGTCGGTGCCAAATTTATATCGTTTTTATTATGTTAAAAAAAAAAAATTGGTTAATTAATTGGACACTGCACAGTACTAATTCATCTGTCCTGCATATACAAACACTACACAGTACCACTTCTCCTGTATACTGGATGAACTTTGTATATACATGGACATTGCACAGCTCCACTTCTGTCCTGTTTATTGGGTGTTATTTTGTATATATGAACAGTGCACAGTACCACTTCCTCTGTCTTCCATATTTGGACGCTGCAAAGTACTACTTCTCCTGTCCTTTATATTTTGACAGTGCACAGTTCCACTTCTCCTGTCCTTTATATATTGACAGTGCACAGTACCACTTCTCCTGTCCTTTATATACGAACACTGCACAGTACCACTTCTCCTGTATAATGGATGAACTTTGTATATATATGGACACTGCACAGTACCACTTCTGCCCTGTCTACTGGGTGTTATTTTGTGTATATGAACAGTTCACAGTACCACTTCTGCCCTGTCTACTGGGTGTTATTTTGTATATATGAACAGTGCACAGTACCACTTCCTCTGTCTTTCATATTTGGACACTGCAAAGTACCACTTCTCCTGTCCTTTATATATGGACACTGCACAGTACCACTTCTCCTGTCTTTTATATATGGATATTGCACAGTACCACTTCTCCTGTCCTTTTATATTTGGATACTGCACAGTAAAATTTTTCCTGTCCTGTATACTGGGTGTTATTCTGCATATATAGATAATGCACAGTACCACCTCTTCTGTCCTTTGTCTATAGACTATGCACAGTACCACTTCCCCGTCCTGTATACTGGGTGTTATTCTGTATATACAGATAGTGCACAGTACCACCTCTTCTGTCCTTTGTCTATGGACACTGCACAGTACCACTTTCCCTGTCCTGTATACTGGGTGTTATTCTGTATAAACAGATAGAGCACAGTACCACCTCTTCTGTCCTTTGTCTATGGACACTGCACAGTACCACTTCTCCTGTCCTGTATACTGGGTGTTATTCTATATATACAGATAGTGCACAGTACCACCTCTTCTGTCCTTTGTCTATGGACACTGCACAGTACCACTTCTCCTGTCCTGTATACTGGGTGTTATTCTATATATACAGATAGTGCACAGTACCACCTCTTCTGTCCTTTGTCTATATACACTGCACAGTACCACTTCTCCTGTCCTGTATACTGGGTGTTATTCTATATATACAGATAGTGCACAGTACCACCTCTTCTGTCCTTTGTCTCTATAAACTGCACAGTACCACTTCTCCTGTCCTGTATACTAGGTGTTATTCTGTATAAGGACGTAATATCTGTATTCTGCAGGTCGGTACTAACTCGATGAAACCAAATTTATATCGTTTTCATTCTGTTTTCTTTTTTCCTTCTTTATCTTGACGTCGCCTTCTTCTGAGACTCAGAACTTCTCCATCTTTTCTCCGGCGGAGCCGCGCGATGGGTCGTTTTTTTATTTGTGGGGAGAGGTCCAGTTTTTCTTGATACCAGTTCAGAGTGTTTATGAGTTTTTGATCCTTTCTTATTCCATTTTTTTCTGGTAGTCGGGATGACACAAAAAAATAACAATTTTGGCTCGTTTTTATTTTTTTATGGCGTTCACCTTTGCAGGATAATTTTTTTTAACATTTTAATTATTTTATTTTTTTAATAGTAAAATGGCAAAAAGTGGGAAGATGTGAACGTTTAATATTCATTAAATTAATTGATTATTATTATTATTATTATTATTATTATACACAAGTTTCTCTTGGTTACCGACCACCTCTCCCTGCTCTCTTTTACCTGATTGCTCCACAAACTGCCGTGGAATTTTATCTCTAGTACAGAAGCTTTGTTTATCTAATTAAATGACAAGTTTTCAGGTTTAGAGCTATGTAGCCTTGTGCACTGTACTTTACAGACCTCCAGTAGTCACGTGCTTGTGTCAGGATCAGCTAGGAATAGCAAAGCTGGTATGCCAATCACTGCTATACACCCGCCCAGTCTGAAGCTGTAGAACCACCAACAGCATGAACAGGAAGAGGAAACTGAAGCTAGAGAACCACCCACAGCTTGAACAGGAAGAAGGAGCCTAAAGCTGTAGAACCGCCCACAATCTGAACAGGAAGTAGGAGCCTGCAGCTTTAGAACCACCCACAGCCTGAACAGGATGTGAGGATCTGGAGCTGTAGAATCCCCCACACCCTGTACAAGAAGTGGGAGCCTGAAGCTGTAGAACAGCCCACAGCCTGAACAGGAAGTGGGAGCCTGAAGCGGTAGAACCAACCACAGCCTGAAAAGGAAGTGGGAGCCTGAAGCTGTATAACCACCCACGGTCTGACCAGAAAATGGGAGCCTGAAGCTGTAGAACCACCACAGCCTGAACAGGAAGTGGGAGCCTGAAGCTGTAGAACCCCCCACAGCCTAAACAGGAAGTGGGAGCCTGAAGCTGTAGAACCGCCCACAGCCTGAACAGGAAGTGGGAGCCTGAAGCTGTAGAACCACCCACAGCCTAAACAGGAAGTAGGAGCCTGAAGCTCTAGAACCACCCACAGTCTAAACAGGAAGGTGAAAACCCCTTTAAGGAATTTGTGTACATGCGGTTTTAGTGCTGTATGTGGTCTTGGATTGTTCAAGAAAGAGCAGCTTATAATAATTGCTGCAGTGTTACAAGATTGACGCCCACACACGGGTGCAAATGTCTGCAGAGTTCCTTAGAGGGTTCCCACCATAGACTTTGACAGCATGTTGCTAGGATCGTACATACCCTCCGTCACCGCAGTCAACTCTATAATCCATTAGGGAACTCCACTTAGACAGCGGCAGTCCCCGTAGTAAAGGCAATGAATCAGTCCGGCCGCAGTCCCTGTTGTTCTCTGTTATCAGCTGTTTCAGGACAAGGAAGTATAGAATATACAAAACTGCCATGCGTTCCTTTCCAGGGATGAGGCTCTGCCAACACCCCCAAGTGCCCGTAACCTAGCGTGATAGTGGTGTCCCAACCATAGACTTTAGTTACAGAGATAGCTGCAAGTCTCAGAGGTGGGCCCGCACCTACCAGTCTTTTACAGCAGATCCTATTGATATGCTAAAAATTTATAGGGGACCCCCCATTAATGCAGATTCGGGACGGGTGGGTTGGCAGACCCTCACCCCTGTGGTCAGTTATATAATTTTTACACCTACGGGGCCTAAAACGGGATAAAAAGAGAGCAATAGACTGCGGGCCGACGGGGCTCATTGAATTTGCTACGGGGTCTGCTTTTTGTCTGGCAGGGGTCCCCTCCTGGGTTATGGTGCTGACTGCGGTGACGGAGGGTCTGAACGCTCTCTTGTTGGGGGCTCCTTGTGAGAAGTGGTGACTCCATCACAACAATAACATTCTTCCTGACAAGCGAGAGCCCTGAGAAAACCTTATATGGTTCTCCACCAGTGCGAGGAGCCCCGGGGCGCCCCCCAGCAGTGAGGGGGTTAACTGCAGTGTGGGAACACAGGGTGTCAGCAAAGCAGCATTAACCCTTTCAGCCCCGGCTCTAGGTATTTAACTACGAGACAGAGGGGGGATTGGGGGGTCCCCCTACAATTTTTGAGCCTGCACATCTGCTACAATGTAACAGTGTAGGGAAAGTCTAATCCTGGCCCTGACCTGACGCACGGCGCCCGCCCCAGCCAGGCGGAATGGGGAAAAAAAATCACAACTGCGCCATCTTTCTTTGGAGGTGCGGGATAAATGACGCTATCTTTATTCTGTGGGTCAGTACCATTTTTTTTTTTTTTATTTAAAATTTTATAAAATTTTTTTTTTTTCTTTGCAGCAACATTTTTTGAAAACGAATTTTTGAGGAGTGAAAACAGGAGAAAAAATGGGGACCCCGCGCAAATCAATTCCGATAGAAGCCAAGGATGTGATATTATTTAAAAAAGTCTTTTTTCTTAAAAGTGCAGGGGGTGGTTGCCCGACCATTAAAAAAAAAGACATAAACCCAACGGTTTCTCCTGTAACCCAAAGCTTTTTTCAAGGGTAATGCTGTAAAAAGACAAAGGTATTTTATGTTTGTGTCTTGCATGGGTCGGCAAAGAGTCAATCAACAAATCAAAGGATTTGACTGGAGGGCTATACTGTCAATCAAGACTCATCATAAAAACACAAAGGGGAAAAAAGGGCAAAACTGTGTCAGTGTTGATTGGAAGAACAATACATCAATCCAGGTGGGGTTAGGCCCTGTACACGGCGGGTTTGGTCGGTTATGGCCCGGGTTCCGACGCGGTTCTCAGCCAAATCGCGCCCCGTTTTTTAACATGGTTTTCCCATTGGGAAAACCCGTTTAAAATTCCGCCGAGGGGTTTTGGGCCGTGGTTCCCCGGGCCGCGGCAAAAACCCCTGTGTGGGAACTCATGTCAATTTTTTGACTGGCCGGTGCTGCCGCGGGCGGGCGCGCGGGGGGGCGCGGCTGGACGGGCTCCGGCGGTTTTTTCCCCCCGTATTAATTTGATTGGGGAAACCCCTGGGCGCCCCTCCCCAAACCCCCCCCTATGCGCCGAAACACGCCCACCCCCCGCGCCGAAACCAACGTCCAAAACCGGGGGGAACATGCCTTTGTATTTTTCAGCCGTTGGAAAAAAGCAAGATAGGCCCGTAAACAGAAACGAGCGCCTGCTTACAAGGTATCGGTGTGGATTAAAACAGCGAGAAGTTACAATAAAAAAAGTTACATTTCTAACAAAATAAATATACAATATGATACAAATACATAAACAAATAAAAATTCTTGTACAAGAGCTGAGAACTTCTGCTCTTATGTGTTTTTTATTTTAGAAAAAGTGTACATTAAAAAACTTTGGGTAAAAACCCTTTAATAAAATAACCAAAGGGGGGAAGCGGGAGTTATAAAACCCCCAATAGGTAAAGGGGCTCAGTTAATGTATTTTAAGTGGATTTTAAATGGCGGGAAATATGAGGGACCAACAAAAAGCTTGCAAGAAATACCGGGAGGGAAATTTTTAAAATTTTTTTTTAGGAGGGGAGAGTGGATTTTTGCATTATAATGATTCGCTCTTATGGGGGCTTCTAGAAACGAGCGCGAGGTGTGGAAAAAAAATAGACCATCACGCAGGGGGGTATTGTGAAAGGCCCAATGATAAACGGCTATAAAAATGAAGGTTGGTTTGAAAGTATGCTAGGGGCGCATTGCAGAAGGCGCATGTGGATGATGGAAAGAGCCAATTTGAAGAAAGGGGGTTTTTTAGGGGTACCCAAAGGTAAGGGGAGCTACGTCCATAGGAATTAGAAGGTGTTCGGCTCTGGGGCGCAAATTAACGAGGCGCTGTGGGGGATAGAGTGAACCAATAGAAAATTTGGGGGGGTTTATAAACGAGCCAAGATGAGAAGGCTACTGTCTATGGGAATTGAATGGTTTTTGGGCCTTCAGGGGGAAACTAGAGGGGAAGCGCAAAAGTAGGAAGAAAAAGTGACCAAAATAAATGAGGCGGGTATTATAAAAAGGGCCCAAAGTGAGAAGGCTACGTCTATGGGAAATAGAATGGAGTTAGCACGGAGAAGGGGAAAATTGATATAATTAGGGGGAAATGTTGGTCCCCTTTAAGATGAAGTATTGAATAATGATGTTAAATAGAGAATTTTTTATATAATAAAGTTTTACCTTTGAAGTTTCATTTTTCTATTTGCTAAACTCTACCATAATTTAGACCTTTTTGGCTGGAGTGTTTGGGCCATAGACCAGAAAATCTCGCGCTTCTGTTGGTTGGGAAATTTTTTATTTGGTTGATTGGGAAAGAAAACCACAGGGGTTTTTTTTGAGATTTTCAAAGCTTTGTTGGTGATTTGTTTGCAAATTTAAACAACGCTTTGTTTACCACCCCCGACTTTTTAAAAATAAAAGCGTTTTAATTAAAATCAGATCCTTGGCTTCTTTCGGGAAATTTCAGGCGCCGAGTCCGCATTTTTTCTCCCCTTCAAATCTATTGGTTCATCCCAGCGCCGAACTGTTTGAGCCCCGGCTGCCGTGATTTCTGCTACGGCCCACAGCCCTGTAAGCGCATATGAGAGTTGTGCCTCTATAATAGGAGCGCAACCTCAAAAGGTGAGCAGAATTGCTTATATTTAGCTGCTTTTCCATACAACCTTCAATATTGTGCGCCCCCTTTGTGTTTTTCTTTTTGAGGACTGAAATATAGGTTTCATTGGCGCCATTTTTCGGATACCAGCGCCTTTGTGATCACTTTTTATTCCAATATTTGGGGAGGCAAAAACCAAAAACTTGATTTTAGCGCCGGGTATTCTTTTATGTGGGACATGTTAGGTTCTGTTGAATAATGGAAAAATCCCAATTATGAAAAAAATTAAATGTAATTTTATAAACATGGTCTTTGGGTTGGAAATTTGCGGCATCTGAACTGTTTTTACCAATAGTGTCATACTGGGATGCCTGGGCCCCCAAGTGTTTTTCTTTGGGGGAAAACCAATAGAGTTGATTTTGAGGCCCGCATGAGTGAATTGGGGCCCCACAGGGAGTATTCTTGGGCCCAAAAGGGAATTTAATCTTGGGGGCCCAAAAAATTGGGGGGAGATGATTCTTGGGGCCCCCCAAGGGGGATGATTTTGGGGCCCCAGGGAGATGTTCTTGGGCCCACCAGTGGAGGATGATTCTTTGGGGGCCCCAGTGGGTTTTTTGGGCCCACCAGTGGAGATGATTTTGGGGCCCACGTGGAGATGTTTTTTGGGGCCAAACCCTGGAGAGATTCTTGGGGCCACCAGTGGGATGTTCTTGGGGCCCCCAGTGGAATGATTTTTGGGGCCCCCGTGGAGTATTTTTGGGGGCCCCCAGTGAGTTGTTCTTGGGCCCCACCCTGGGGAAAGGGGGTTTTTTTTAAATTGGGGGGTTTTGGGGCCACCAGTGGAGATATTCTTGGGGCCCCAGTGAAGATATTTTGGGGCACCATGGAGGTTCTGGGGCCCCGTGGGCCAATTCCTGGGGCCCACCATTCGTTTATTCTTGGGGGCCCACCAGTGGGTTATTTTGGGGCCACCAGTGGATTTATCCATGGGGGCCCCCATGGAGTGTTCTTGGTACACACATTGGGGGGATTCTTGGGGGCCCCCCAGTGGAGTGTTCTTGGTGCCACCAGTGGAGGTGATTCTTGGGGCCCCGAAGTGGGGTTGTTTTTGGGGCCACCGGGGGACGCCGATTTTTGGAGCCACCAGTAGAGCTGATTCTTGGGGGTCCACCCGTGGGAGATGGGTTCCTGGAGCCCAAAAGTGGAGTTAAATTTTTGGGGTGCACCAGTGGAGTTGATTTTTGGGGCCCCACCCGTGGAGAAAGATTCTTGGGGCCCCCAGTGGAAAAGGGTTCTTGGGGCCACCAGTGGAAAATGATTCTTGGGGCGCCAACCCGTGGGGTGATTCTTGGGCACCAGGGAGCTGATTCTTTTGGGGGCCACCCTGGGGCTGTTTTTTTGGGCCCCCCCAGTGGAGTTGATTCTTGGGTCCCACCAAAGGAGCCCGGGTTCTTAGGGGCCACCCTTTGGGGATGATTTCTTGGGCCCCCCCCAAATGGGATGATTCTTGGAGCCACCATTTCAGTTGTTCCCTTTGGGCCCCCCCAGTGGAGTTGATTCTTTGGGAAACCCCAAAAGTGGGGCTAAATTTTTGGGGGGCCCCGTGGAGGTGGAAATTTTTGGGGGCCCCCGTGGAGATGATTCTTGGGACCACCCGTGGAGCCGATTCATGGGGGGCCAAACCCGTGGAGCCAAATTCCTGGGTCCCCCCAGTGGGGTTGATTTTCGGGGCCCCTCCCACTGAAGTTGATTCTTGGGGGGGCCCCCAGTGGGATGGGTTTCCCTTTGGGGGCCCCCAAGTGGAAAATGGGTCCTTTGGGGCCAACCGTGGAGATGATTCGGGACACACCCTTGGGGTGATTCTTGGGGCCACCAGTGGAGCTGATTCTTTTGGGGCCAACAAATGGAGGTGGGGGGGTTTTTTTGGGGCCCACCAGTGGGGGGTTGATTCCTGGGGCCACCAGTGGAGCCGTTTTTTGGACTACCAGTGGAGCCCGATTTTTTGGGGCCCCCCCCAGGGGAGCTGATTATTGGAGGCCACCGTGGAGATGATTCTTGGGGCCACCTGGAGTTTATTTCTTGGGGGCCAAACCCGTGGGGGGTTGATTTCTTGGGGCCACCCGTGAGTTGATTTTTTGGGGCCACCAGTGGAGGGTGATTCCCTTGGGGGCCCCCATTTGGGGAAATTTTTGGGGGGCCACCCCGGGGGAGATGAAATTTATGGGGCCACCAAATGGAGATGATTCCTTTGGGGGCCCCCATGGAGATGATTCTTGGGGCCCCCCCAATGGAAAATGATTCTTGGGGCCCACCAGGGGAAAATGAAAATTTTTGGGGCCCCACCAGTGGGGATGATTCTTGGTTCCCCCCCCATGGAGTGATTCCGGGGGCCACCGTGCAGCTGAAATTTGGGGGCCCCCAGTGGACTGATTCTTGGGGAAAAATTGGGGCTGATTTTGGGGCCCCCAGTTTGGGGATGATTTTTTGGGGCCCCTCCTACACTCCTGTACAAGTCCCTTGAATTTTTGCCCCCTTTCTCTGTTTTTCCCGAAAACCCCTCCCCCCGGTTTAAATTTGGGGGGGGGGCCCGGGTCCCAAATATGAAAGCTTTTTTACCCGGGGGTTTCCCCTGCCTCCTGTTTTTACCAGTCCCCAACCTGTACCAACCTGATTTCCAGCACGGAAATGCCCGAGCTGATCTGATAAAAACTCACACCCCCTCATTTTTCCCCGTCTGGCGGAAAAACCCCTGGGCCCCAGGGCCCGGGGGGTCTCCTGCCTACCTGTACATACAGCACTCATTGAACACTGTATATACAACTATCAGGAAGGCAGAGACAGTAATAAACCATCTCTGCCTTCTCAGTGGAGAGCTAAAGACAGCTGCCTCTCCACTCACGCAACAGCATAATCGGTGTGCAGCTGCAAAAAGACTGAGGGGAATGAGGTATCGACCACCTGGATATTTATAGAAGTCGGCATCAAATTAATTCACTAACAACCAAAAAAAGGGCACCAATTTATCACTCATGGCTTTGTGGGCCTTTTTGGTTGACTTTACACCACTTAGCTTAGTTTGTGGCAGTAATTGCTCCAATATTTTGGGATTCAGCGTCACTCATAAAGTTATGCCCTTTATGTCAGAAGTGGCACAGAAATGTCCATGATACATAGAAAATGTGGGGTAAATCATGTGTGCTAGTATTTTGGTGCAAATTGCCCATGAATTTTGGTGCAGTTGTCATAGTAAATGTTCGCCAACTCTGCCAAAATTATGGCAAAGAATTAAACCGACTAATAGTTGGTCTATAAAAGCTCTGGAGTCTAAAAAAAACCCAAAATGATGAAACAGCAGGAGCCACTGTGGCGCCGCCTTGTACTGCCCTACACTAACCTCTAGACAGGAACAGTGAGTATTCCCCACTGTGTTTCTGCTTTTCACTATTTTTAAGGTACTAGCTTGCTGTCAGTGAATGTGAACACTGTTGTTTACATTTTGAGGCACTTCAAACCATTACAAATCTAATCCTGATCTGAGTAGATACAGTTGTAGAAAATGCTCTGTGAGCTAAACAGCTTGGACTCCAGATGGATACATTGTACATAGCTAGTCCTGCTCAAAGCTGAGAGGTGGATACAATTAAACAAAGTCTGGACAATGCTCTGTGAGCTAAACAGCTTGGACTCCAGATGGATACATTGTACATAACTAGTCATGCTCTAAGTGTAGATATTGCTTTGTAAGATAAAAAAAGGCCAGGACTCTTTACTGACACACTTCACATAGCTAGATCTGCTCTCAGCAGAGACGTGGATACAAACTTATTCAATGTAGACAATGCTCTGTAAACTAAATAGTCTGGATTTCAGACTGATACACTGTACATAGCTGGTCCTGCTCTCAGTATAGACAATGCTCTGTATGCTAAAAAGCCTGGATTGTAGACAGATATATAATATTAATAATTATATATTAAATATATAAAAATATATTATATATATTATATATAATATATAATAAAAGCTCTCTCCCATTTTGAGACTACAGATTTTGTATACATTCTAGCAATGCCAGTGAGCAAAAACAGCAGGTTTTAAAGAAAAATTTCGGGGATTTTTGGTTTTTTCCCTTGTTTTACACAGCATTGTTTATTCTGTATACAATTGTAACAGTTCTCAGCTGAGAGCAGGACTAGCTATGTGCAGGGTATCGTTCAAGAATCCACGTTGTTTTAACTCGCAGAGCATTGTCTATACAAGATACTGTTGTATCCGATTCTCAACTGAGAGCAGGATAACCTACATACAATGTAGTAGTATGGCTGTTTAGCTCACAGAGCATTGTCCGGCCTGAATGTTATGGTATCTACCGCTCACTGGAGCACACTACTGTGACAAAAGTATCTTCAGGCCACAGCTGCTTTGCTCACAGAGCATTGTCTAGAAGGGATACAATTGTATCCCTTTCTCATGTGAGAGCAGGGCTAGGTTCCAGCCCCAATAGGTAAACAAGTGTGCTCAGTCAATGACAGAAAGTTAATGCCTGGCAAATGGTAAAGAACAGAAACACAAAGAGCCTCATGTAAAAAGTGCAGTCTAAGCTTTCTTTTTTGCCCCTGCAACCAACAATCCCATAGCAACCAATCAATCCCATTGCAACCAATCAGATCCCATAGCAACAAATCAAAACCCATAGCATTAAACAAGTCCTTGTACAACTGTGTCACCGAAAGATTAAAAAAGTTATGACTGTTAAAACGCAGGTTTTTACCTTGAATGAAGACGCTCTCCTCTGGGTGCTTTCCTCATCGGAGGAGCTGTTGTAATGCTCTGATTTCGTCGCTCTAATGTCTTTCGCTGCAACATAAAAAAAGTGTGAGTATTTTTGCAATCTCGATGCATTTTTTTGGTGCTTTCCCAAACGTTGCGACAGACCTCGCAATGACCCCTTCTTACTTTTCTACATTATATAGTTTACATCGCTTTTAAGCTTGACGCTCCATCCCGTTTAGCCCAATTTTCCCCCAGGGTTTATCCAGAGGGGAAAGGGAAAAACCCCCCATGAGGTAAAGCTAATTGTCCTCATTTTAGGGGAAACATTTCTTCCCGACTCCAATCTGGCATCAGAATAAATCCCCGATCAGCGACCCTTCTCCAGAATCTATGTTACTATTACTTGTTACATTATTACATCTAGAAATGTATCCAGACCCTTCTCCAGAATCCTGGTCACTATAACTTGTTCTATTATTACATCTAGAAATGTATCCAGACCCTTCCCCAGAATCCCGGTCATTATAACTTGTTACATTATTACATCTAGAAATGTCTCCAGACCCTTCTCCAGAATCCTGGTCACTATAACTTGTTCTATTATTACATCTAGAAATGTCTCCAGACCCTTCTCCAGAATCCTGGTCACTATAACTTGTTCTATTATTACATCTAGAAATGTATCCAGACCCTTCTCCAGATTCCTGGTCACTATAACTTGTTATATTATTACATCTAGAAATGTATCCATACCCTTCTCCAGAATCCTGGTCACTATAACTTGCTATATTATTACATCTAGAAATGTCTCCAGACCCTTCTCCAGAATCCTGGTCACTATAACTTGTTACATAATTACATCTAGAAATGTATCCAGACCCTTCCCCAGAATCCCGGTCACTATAACTTGTTATATTATTACATCTAGAAATGTATCCAGACCCTTCTCCAGAATCCTGGTCACTATAACTTGTTATATTATTACATCTAGAAATGTCTCCAGGCCCTTCTCCAGAATCCTGGTCACTTTAACCTGTTATATTATTACATCTAGAAATGTGTCCAGACCCTTCTCCAGAATCCCGGTCACTATAACTTGTTCTATTATTAAATATAGAAATGTCTCCAGACCCTTCTCCAGAATCCTGGTCACTAGAACTTGTTATATTATTACATCTAGAAATGTATCCAGACCTTATCCATAATCCTGTCACTATAACTTGTTATTTTATTACATTTAGAAATGTTTCCAGTCCCTTCTCCTGAATCCGGGTCACTATAACTTGTTATATTATTACATCTAGAAATTTATTCAGACCCTTCTCCAGAATCCTGGTCAATATACCTTTTTCTATTATTACATCTAGAAATGTATGCAGACCCTTCTCGAGAATCCCGGTCACTATAACTTGTTATATTATTACATCTAGAAATGTATCCAGAATCCACCTAGGATGGCACTGACCATGTATTAGGACACAGTCCCTGATCACGGCTGTTGCCGTGTTTCATACAGGATTGTGTAACGCTCACCATGCGT
>JAODAL010064202.1:0-18853 GCA_025379985.1 Phyllomedusa bahiana
CCCCTTCGGTCGAAACGTTTTTTTCTATTTTTTGTACTTTGGGTTCACAATAAAAACACTGTTTGCTGACGCCACTCGCAGTTTTTATCATTTTGGTTGAGGGATGGCCCCCTTCTTTTTGGCGGTCTCCTGCAGGGAAGTGTTGGGATAACGGAACGGAACATTTGGGCTGTTCTAAAATTTGTATTTTGTTTACAAAAAAATGGACCTGTAGAGCGGCCGGGGGCCCAAACCCTTTGGGGGATAATGCATGGGTCCTAGTCCTGAAAACCCGTTACCGAAATCCCTTGAGTACTTAGTATAACCGATGATCTATACAGAAATGTTATCGATTTGGGGATTGTTGTCCTTCCCTTAGTTCCCCCTTTCAATTGAAGCTTTAAAAGAGGAAATGTGAACAAAAAGAAACGATATCACAATTGAATCATCTGAATACATGTTAAAAAATTTTAAAAAACCCAGCGGTTCCAAGGGGGCACATCAAAATTAAGACAACATTTTTTCTTCATGATGAAATTTTTTGAAAAAATTTGAGTCTATCAGTAACAATACATTTGATATTAATTTCTTCTTAATGGGATTTTCTCCAAGAGAACTTACCAGCTGAAATCTGGTGTAAAAAACCCCTGGAGATAAGAATAAAGCCTGCTACCGATGAGTGATTAATTTTTTAAAAGAAAAGTTTGCACAAAATTATTGAACACAGTCAAAAGAGATAGAATTAAAGGGGACAAGGGGCACCGAGATCTAAGGATTTCGCAAAGGAAAATGTATAACTGGCAGGGACAACAAATCCAGAATGGTAGGAAAAAGAAGTTCCGCAATTTGGAAATGCTAATTTGGATATACAAAAGCGAATTAGTTCCCACGGATGAATCATTTAAAATTGTTTTTTTGATGTTCAGAACCCAGACAGAGGTATAAATAAAAAAGGGGTGGCGGAAACATCATCGTCAACAGAAGAGGCAGAAAAAGAAGAATCCCCCCAACCCGGATTTCCACGCCCAATGGGGGAAACGCCCCAATCGAGTGCACGCAGGAATCCAAGAACTAAAACGGGTGAACGGGTTGAAAATATCTCTTCAGTCATTATCAAATTTAAGGTTAAAGTTTGAATGGGGGCCTTTTTTTTAAATCCAACTGCCCCTTTTTGACTGGTTTCAATTTTTGATACGATTTCAAAATTTTTTTGGGAGATTACGCAAAGGCCTTTTTTAAAAGATAAAAATTGTGAGAGAAATAATGTGAAATGGGGGGAAAGAGGCATACTGATAGGGTTTTTTTTAAAAATTTTGGGTTTGAGATGCAAAGTGAATTTTTTTTCCACCCCAACAAACCCATATTGTAGGCATACTTCAAACGCCCACTAATTTAATAAAAAATTTTAGTATAGGAACATCTAGATAGGCAAAATTTGTCATATGCAGAGAGAGTGGCATTGAAGGGCTTGAGGGAAAATCGTTCTTTGGTCATAAAGCCGGGGAAAAGGGGGGGAGGGGTTTTTTTGGTGATGAATGGGAGCAGTATGAAAAAAAATCTTTCGTCACTGAATGATCTTGAGGTCTATATGGATTAGATCGGACCCAAAGTTTGACAAATGCGGAAAAAAAAAGTTGTTATTGATGGAGCAATATGTGGGAAAAAATTATTGATGCAAATTAGGGAATTTTTTGAAAGTTATTTGCCAGTGACCCCTGTTTATACACCCCCCTAAAATACACAAGGATTTAGAAAACCCCCCCTGGAAGGCCTATTGTCTCGGGAGGGGTTCCATTTTTAGTAACATTCTATCTTTCGGATAGGGTCCTACGTTTTTTTTGCTACACCCCGCTCCTTCTTATATGGGGATACGGCTGATTTTTTATTTAAAACACGGATAAACATTGCCTAATTGTTTTTTTTTTGTCTCTTTTGATGTAGTCTCACTCTACACATCTTTTGACCACACAGGGGGGTTTTTGGAGGCGTCCGGGAGCGCCGCCGGCACCGACTGCGACCCGAGGTATGCACACTTTGTCTCACCCTTCGGGAGATGGTCCGAAGGGAATTACTTCCCCCTTTGGGGGAAAATTTTATCTCCAGAAGGGGGGGACGCCATGGGGTCGAATGGGGCCCCCCACATATGCCAATATCTTTAAGGTTTCCCCTTGAGGCAAGGGTATTTTTTCCATCTTCATATGGGACGCATTTGGCGGGGGGCGCTTCATTGATGACTTTTTCTGTTTGGACAGGTTTTTGGGAGGATCTGGAACTATTTCCCAAAGATATTTTAAATAACTGTAACCTGGGTTGCAATTTTAAAAAGGTTGTTTTGATTGTTCTTACATTTTTAAAATTATTTGGTATATGTTCGGTCGGACATTGGAGGGGTTTGTTTGCAAAAGAAACGGTCTAACAATGTTTCAATAAAATAGTGCAACACCAAAACATATGATCAATACTCCCCATGGAGCCAAATTTGTTAAGGGTTAAGAATGGTTTCTGTAGGACAATTGGATACTCGTGTACAGGTATTGTGACAAATTTATCTCTAGGGGTTATCCTAAGGTTTTATTGAAGAAAAATCATACAGGGTTTAAAAAAAGATTAAAAGGGATAACCCCCAAACCCAGGCAAAAACACAAAACAAAAAAGGACCCCTTTGTCACAAGTATAGCAATTAGGCCCTGAAATTTCTAAATCCTGAGAAAAAGAAGGAATATTTTGGGGTGGTTTCCCTGGAATTCCTGAATTTGGGTTACCCCGATGATGTCTTTTCGCCGTAATAAAAATTTACGGATAAATTAGTTTAAACAAGTTTTTGGGGGAAAGGGGTAAAAACAACATCTGGTACCCCCAAAATTGGTAAATTTTCCCCTTTTTGATTGCTGTAATTGTATAATTTTTAAACGGGGGGATTTTTTTGCCCCCCCCATTTACAGGGACCAAATTAAAAAAAAATTTCGTGAAAAATTTGTGTCTTACTTACGGGGAAAAATGATTCTTGTCCCTTTGTTTGATTTAAATAGGAAAACGACTATTAAATGGGGAAAAAATTAATAAAAAACAAAAGTACAATTCGGGGAAAGATGTTTTGGGTTTTTCCAGGGCCAATCACTTTGTAGAGAGGGCCACTCTATTTCCCATTAAGATTCGGGGATCGACCCTGTAGCCCCTTTGAGAAGGGGTGGGGGGGCGTGAAAATTTTTTGAAGGGAAGGAACTTAAGTGGATTTTTTGACTAAAAACCTTTCATCCCCCAGGATTAAATTTAGAAATATAATTTTTTAAGATATAGGGTTTCTGAGGTATATATTTCGTAAAGTTTCAAATGTTAATTATTATTATTTTTTAGTGGAGATTAAAAAAAATATTTTTACTTTATTATTATTTTTATTGTTTTATAGGATGGGCGGATGAGCGGATCCCTGAACATTCTCTTCAATCAAATTCATATTTGGTGACGATTGCGCTTTGTAAACATTATTATAAAGAATAGGGAATTAAAAAAGTTAAAAATATTTTGATTTGCATTTTATGTTTTGTTTGGATGCATATTTAGCTTCCCCACTCAAGTCATTGATAGCTGTGTCATGCTGTATGAAAATATCCCATGGAGAGATTCATGATATTGTAAGACATTTACGGGGATTCATTGCCGTGCAATGTGCTGTGGGTCGGAGTTCGGCACTGAGCATGCGCATTGAGCGCTGAGGCCCCTTTTCCCTTAAGTTTGGGCACGAGTCGCGCAATAGCGGATGAAGAACCGATGTTCCCCTTTATGCGCGTGAAATTTGAAAGGGGCCAGGAGTAAGAAAGGTAACCCCCGTCTGGTATTCCGGTAAACCATTGTGTTATCTTATGTCAATTTTAAATCTAAAACCACCATTGGTGGGTTTGAGAGTTTACACTTTGATATTGATTAAAGATCGAAAATTAGATTGGATTGGGGTTTTGAACATTGTAGTACCAAAATTTTGTATATTATATTGATGTATTTAACTTTACTTGAGCTTTACAAAGGGGCCCTTCGATCAAACGTTGTGCTTTTTTGACTTTGGGGTCTCACAATAAAGAACATGATCTACGCCACTCTGCATGTTGTTTATCATATTTGGTGGTGAGGGATGGGCCCCCCCTTCTTTTTTTGGGGTTTCCTCATGGAAATGTTATGAACGAAAACGGAGGAATTTGGTGCTGTTCTAAAATTTGTACTTTGTTTTCAATTAAGTTTACTTCCACCCGGGTTCCCAATCCTTCCCAGTCACTTTTACCCCGTGTTTTTCCCTTTAAAAAAGTAACATTAAGGTTTTTCTCCCCAAAGTATAAAAACCGCATTTATCATGTTAAACCTCATCGCCATTTCCCTGCCCAGGCCTCCAACTTATCCGATCCCCTTTTTAATAGGGGTAATTTTGTTTTATTACTTTACAGAGCTTATATCGTCTGCAAAATCGATATTTACTGTGTATTCCCTGAGTAAATCATTAATGAAAATGTTAAGAGGATAGGGCCCAAACGGGCCCTTGTGGGGCCCCCTATAACAGCGATCCAGTCTGAGTATGTACCCGTTAATTACTACCCTTGTTTTTCTATCAGTGAGCCCCTTTCTTAAACCCCCCCTTTCACACATTTTTTTCCCCCAGTCCAAGCAATTCTCATTTTATTTTCCAACCCTTTTATGTGGCACCGTACAAAAGCTTTTGAAAAATCTAGTATATGACATCCAGTGCCTCACCCCGATCCCGTCTAGCACTGCTTCCTCATAGAAGCTGATAATTAGTCTGACAGGGCCGATCCTTCATAAACCCATGCTAGAATGGGTTTCATTTATTTTCAGTGAGATACTCCCCGGAAAACATTCTGAGAAAAAACCTTCAAAAAAAAATTTTTCCTACAACAAAGTTAAGCTTACCGGCCCATAGTTTCCTGGATCCCCTTTTTTTACCCCCTTTTTTAATATTGGCACCACAATTTGCTTTCCCCCCAAACCTTTTGGGCAAAAACCCTTTTAGACAGTCCCCCTGAAAATTAAGAATGGGGGGCCTATCTATGACAACTTTAAACTCCTTGGCACGTGGGTGTATGCCCTCTGGGGCCTGGGGATTTGTTATTTTTAAACTTTTAAGACGGACTGCACTTCTCCTGGGGTTAGACAAGAAACTTTTAAGTTGGAGTTTCCACAAAACCTCTGTTCAACAGGAAGGTCACCTCCTCTAAATACAGTGAGAAAAAGTGTTTAAATACGTTTTTCTTTTTTTTTTCACCCCTCTACTGTCTCTCCCTCAGTTTTTTCAAAGGGCCACCCTTTTTTTGTTTTAATCTTTTTACTATTTATATAGTTAAAAAATATTTTGGGGTTAGTTTTACTTTCTATAGCAATATGTCTTTCCGTCTCCAGCTTTGCTTCCTTTATCTTTATTTTACACACTTTATTTGGCTTTTCAAAACCACTAATTTTTGTAAAATAGTGTAATACCTGTAAATAATACGGTCACCAGATAATGTACCTGTACATGGAGCAGATACAACACAGGAATTACCGTCAGACTGTAACTAAAAAAAATCCCACAATACCAAGACCACTAATACCAATCCTACCGCTACCTAAGGACCAGATAATACTGCCAGAGCATGACCACCACATAGTGACTTCCGGTTGTACACAGGCTCTGCAGACATAGAAGTGATTATAGTGTAGTTACAGCCAATGACTCACAGGTGACGTCTTTTCTGATCGGAGTGGTCGTCTTCCCCTTGTTTTTTTCCTTTGGGCCCAGACCGCCATGATGACTTTCCCGGTTACTGCTCGTCTCTGCAGAATTTGTCTCACACACATCTTAGACTCCTCACTTTTACCCATTCCCTATTTCTGTACAAACTCCTCATGGGGTGATAGGTGGGGGTTTATGGGATGAAAGGTGGAGGCAATGAGCTACAGCTAACAGGCACAATGTCATGGGGGTCACCAGCTCCATGGAGGTTGTGCTGCGGCTGTAGGCCATACCCCCCAGAATCATATTGTGCGGCCTGAACTCCATCCCCTGCACCCCCAGAAGATCAGCCACGAGCTTTAGGGGGCACAGAAAATAGAGTTTAGTACGGTCACCATTTTGTAGTGTTTATATTAAATAGGTATTATGGCCCCCTTGGTCGATAGGTAGGTATATAAGTCCCATCAGTAGGTAGGTATATGCATCCGCTCAGTGGGTAGGAATCCAGGAAATGTCCCCCTCTTAGGTAGGTATGTATATGAGTCTCCTCGTTAGTTGGGTAGGTATGCAAGCCCTCTCCATAGTTAGGTATACAAGTCACCTCGAGTGTTAAGTAGGTATATAGGTCCCCTCCATTGTTAAGTAGGTATATAGGTCCCCTCCATAGTTAAATAGGTATATAGGTTCACCACATAGTTAGGCAGGTATATAAGTCCACTCCATAATTAGGTATGTATATAAGTGCCCTCCATAGATAGACAGGTATATAGGCCCCCTCCATAGTGAGGTAGGTATACACGTGGCCCTCCATAGTTAGGCAGGTATATAGACGCCCTCTATAGTTAGGTAGGTATATAAGTGGCCCTCCATCATTAGGCAGGTACATAGGTCCCCTCCATGGGTAGGCAGGAATATAGGTCCCCTCATAGTTAAGCAGGTATGTAGGTCCCCTCTATAACTAGGCGGGTATATAGGACCCCTTATAGCTAGGCAGGTACCAATGTCCCCTCATAGTGAGGCAGGTACTAACCCCCCTTTTTAGTGGCAGGTTTACAAAGTCCCCTTATAGCAAGGCAGGTACCTATGCCCCCCTCATGGGTGAGGCGGGGGAAAATAGGTCCCCTCCATAGTCAATAGGCCCCCCTTCATGGGTAGGTAATTTTTTTACATTGCCAAGGGAAAAAAAATAAAAAACAATAATGCTTCCTTTTTCCCCTTCTCCCCCTGCCGGGGCGTTGGGGCCTTGGGGCCCGTCACTCGGCCTGGGCTTTTGCGTCCCTCGGGGCTGCCAGAGAGAATCCCCCGCGCTGGTGCTGTATGAAAGAGGCAGGGGAAGAGAAAAGTCACCATCGAAACCGCTGACCATTTAAATTGTTGCGGAGCAAAAGTATTTTTTTTTTTACTGGGGCAAGCACCAGTGCTCCAGTCCGGAGCAGGTTCGGGGCAGCAGCCGTTTTATACGGGGGACAAGACCCGGAAAAAACAGCCTAGCGACGCCTCTGATGGTATCTGTCATTAAAATGGAAAAGAAAAAGATGTAGCAGGCTGTGCTATTTTCTCCATAATTTTTTGACAATATCTACAATAGAGACTGCTAACAGAATCTCCAACACAGATAAAAACTAGTAGGTCCCGTGATAAAGCCCTAATGTGAAACATGCATCAGAACAATTTCTTCTTAATTTTATATATTTATGTGATACTTTGTATAACCACGACCTAAGGTTTATACCTTCTATTTGTATAATTGCACTTTCATCTCCATTTTTGCACATTTATTTTTATAGTAATTAGTGTATACTTGTTTATGCAAGCAGTTTATTTATTTAACCCTTTGCACTTTATTGGGTTGTTTCATAAATTGTTCGAAAAGTTTTATCATGTGATATAACTTTCTATTTAAAAAAATTTACAGGATTTTAAAAGTTTTTAAACAAACACTAAAAACCAGAAATTTAATTGAAAATTACAGATATTCCACGCCTTCATGTTTTTTTTTTGCCTGCTTATTAACCCTATCAAAAAGTCCCTTTTTGTTGTGAAAATCCGGGCTTGTCGATGTCACTATTCCTCCAACATCTCTTTCCTACAACTCCCAGACCGCTTTGGGTAATCTAGGATTTTTCCCCCCCCAGTTATCATTTTTGGGACTTTTTACTGACAGTTTTAATCCCCCATCTCAAATACTTGCCCCCAAAAAGAGGGAAAAGCTAGAACTCAAATTCAAAAAAAATAAACCAAAACACAGTTTGCGCCATCATATTCATGACAGCAGTCGGGGGTTCCCATGGGGGCAGTAGGGGCAGTTTTTCCTGTCAGGGACCCTAACAAAAAAGGGGCCAATTTATATGTTAAAAAATAGACTAGTAATGGGGGGGGGCTCCATTTTTATTTGGGTGAAAAAGGGGCCTTGAAATGGTAAATATATGACTGATGGCAGCCCTGACAGCATTACACAAACCCCCCCCCCCCCCACCTGAAATTTCTGTCCTCTGTTCCCAAAGGGTTTCCCAAATTTCCTTTCCCCCTCGTAAAATTTCTCCCAATCCGAATTACTTCAATTTACTTTCAAAAAAAGGGTGGCAAAAATGAAAGCATCCGATGGTTTTAAATTTTCAAGGGCAAAACCCACAAAAGGGGAGTTTTCCTGAGAAAAGCCGGTTTTTTTAAATCACCCACTGAGTTACGGGTTATGAGGCCATGTGAACAATGAATGTCACATAGTTTACAAGGGATAGGGTGGAAGGGAGGGGAGGGCTCTTTTCCTGCTTCACAGCAGCACAGGTAAATATTTTAATAAGAATTAATTACAAAGTTTAATACAGTTGTAAGCCCTAAAGCAAAACAAAAAAAGAAAGTCCCGTAGAACCCCTTTAATCATAATCCCAATAACTGTTTTGCATATATACATTTTTACATCATACCCCATGTTATGACTTTTAATGTATTCAACAACATTCTATTTATTTTAATATATATTCATTAGCTCCAGTCATTAGCTTTTGGTATAGCAGATATAAATTGAGACTAAATTGGCAAAACCCACGGATTTAAGCAGGAAAATCCAATAAACCTCTTATGTGTATAGGGTGTCCCAACTGACTGCCCTTCCTTTCAGGATTGGGAATGTTGGATTTCAACATGAGAAATCCTTTGTATTGTGGAGATGCATTTTGTTGCTTATTCCACTTTCGTCTCTGAAAATCTATTCATGCTGAACAAATCCAAGCATGCATAATTATCTAGGGGTTGGGAAAACACATGCATGTATGTTTGGGCGCTTTTAAAATAATGTCACCATTTTTTGAAAAGTTTTGAGATCTGACTGACATCAGAAAGTTTGTGAGCCCAAGCGCTAAGACCACCGTTGATCACTAAAACAAATTGGCAGAAGGATTCGGCTGAATGCTATGCGCTTTGGGCTGTTTTTGGCTCTTTGGGTAATCCGGATTAGCATGGTATACACTCTATATAATACCATATTCACTCTGCTTGGTCTCTCCAAGAAGAGCATTCCTTACAACCGAATGGGCACAGAGTTTAGCCTTTTTGCTTTAATATTCTGTGGGGGTCTCGGCACCCACACGCTCATCAATCAAAACTTATGTGTCAAAACCTTTCTAAAATGGCAAGTATGCTTAACCCCTTACCAACACAGACAGTTTTGACTGCCCTGATAGAGCCCTAATTTTTTAAATCTGACATGTGTCACTTTATAGAAAGTAGTAGAAGAGTGAAGAAATCAGGCGATACCTTTTAGAGGCTAACTGAGTATATTTGATGGTGAGCTTTCTAGAGTACTAGCTCCCTTCTTTCAACTGTTATACAAGAAACTGAAAAAATTTTCAAAACTTTTTATACACAGAAGACATGGGCCTTCAAAGGAACTTAGAATCTTTAAAAATAACAAAATGCCCAAAATAAGTAGACAAGTCATTTACAACAGGTCAAGAAAATAAACAATCTGGAAACTTGTGAGGCATGACGGAGGGATCAGTAATTCTTCCTCTTATCTTTGCTCTCAGGTCGTAATTTGTGGCCCTCACAGTTCACACATAGTGTGACATGAAGCTGGCATGAATATTTAGAGTTTTAAATTTTTGCATTAACTTATATTCCCATTCCTTCCTCTCCCTCTGCGTCTTAAAATGTCCCATTAGAACCACAACCTGCAAATCTTCAATGGAGTGGTCATCTCTGGAGAAGTGTGCAGCCACAAGAAGATCAGTTCTGCTGTTCTTAATGGTGAATCTGTGTGAATTCATGCGCTGGCTGAGTCTCTACCCTGTTTCCCCCACATAGAGGTCTGTGTTGGGACATTGCACACACATTGTGCTTTATGTTAGTAAGAAATTTTGGTCTATACAGTCCTTGTTAGTGAAAAATATCAAAATATTGTCAAAATTTGGTAAAATTTGCCCTTTTCAAAGTTCAAAAAATTCTGAATGTAGGACAGATATTCCACACAAAATAGTTTATAACTAGCATCTAGCATATGTCCACTGTAGGTTTGCATCATTTTTAAATGTCTTGTTTTTTATTAATTACATTAGGGGGCTTAGAAATTTAGTAGTAGTATTTCACATCTTCAAGAAATTTTGCAACATTGATTTTCGTTTGAGGGGCTTGTATGTTACCCCCATAAATGACCCCATGTAAGAAACTACACCCCTTAAACTATTCAAAACAGCATTTAGTAAGTTTGTTAACCAATTAGGTATTTCACAGAAATTAAAGCAAAGTCAATGTGAAATTTAAAAATTTAACTTTTTTGCAAATTTTCAATTTGTTTCCATTATTCACTGGAACACGGTAGATGTGACCAGGGAAATGCAACTCAACATCGATTCCCCCAATTCTGCAGTTGCGATCGTGTGGGTCCCACTTGAGAGCCTCCACGATGTCCATTACGTACCCATACGTCCATTTGCAGGAAGTCACTTCTCACTAGGACGTATGGGTATGTCTAAAGTTGGGAAGGAGTTAAAGGGAACCTGCCACATTGAACATGCTATATGATCTCCTGGTAGCATGTTCCAGAGCAGTTGGGAAAGTGTCAATAGAAATATAAGTTTATTCAGTTAACTTACTGCTTATTCTGGGTTAAGGAGCCCAGTGGGCGGTCTTCTCAATGATTGATTTCTATATCGGTATGCACATACCAGGAAGGCTGTCCATCACTGATTAGTGTGCATACAGATATAGCGCTCAATCACTGCTAACTGGTTTGACTGGTCTGACGTGACAGGAGTTGTTTGGCATTCATCATCTGGTTCCGCAGGTCATTGTTTACAATGACGCGGTCATCAGTGTGTGATGTAGCCAAAGGATGTCCACTTCTTTTCCTTTCTGTGACTCTTCCAGTCTCTCTGTATCTCTGTTACAACCTCCTCATGACACTCTGTGACACTCTAAGCTCAGTGGCCACTTCCATCTGAGAGCATCCAGCTTGAATCCTGGCAAGGGTGAGGTTCTGTTGATCAATTGTAAGGTGTTGTCTTGGTCTCATGATGTCAAAATGGGAACAGCACGATGAGGGGGACTGTTTAAATCCCAATTCAAATTGATCCCTTAAATTTATTGGGCAACTCGGATCAAACACCTGTTGTGAATTTTGCCATTTAGCTCTTTGTCAGAGATCAAGTTGTGCAAAAAGTACTGAAACATTGAACAGTTGGACATGTGCATTATAGATTTGAGGGGGTCTTAGTTCATCTAAAAAAAAAGTTTCAAGAAATGTTATGTTCATCCTGAAATTTCAACCAAAAGCCAAATATCCATGGACATAACTATAACCATAGCGACTGCTATGGTGCCCACAATATGTTGAGGGGGTCCCACTCAGATACATTGCTGCTTTTGAAGGGAACAAGTAGTTGGTGTCTTCCTGCTATTTAGGGTCTACCATTTAGCACTACTATTTAGGGTCACCAATATATGACAGTATTATTTATACCTTTTACTTATGTTGCTGTTTCAGTTTTTTGTCATTAGGTGGTGGGCCCCATTTCATTTTGCTATGGGGCTCTATGAACTCTAGTTACACCTCTGCTAATATCCCTAACTTTTTGTGAGTAGTGTATCAATCTGCTCAGCTCTTCTTGCTCTATAATATCCTTCCAGCAGATCAGATAGCATGTTCAATGTGACAGGTTACCTTTACCCTTTTTCTTAAAGAGAAATTTAGCAAAGCTGGTACCCCTGTTTGGAGTGGAATGCAGACAAAAGTTGTATGCTCCAGAATCTGCAACATGGGCCAGTTCAGGCTGGTCATGAAGTTTATATATCTAATTTATTATTATTATTATTATTATTATTATTATTATTATTATTATCTATTTTAGAGCGTCATTGATTCCATGGCGCTGTACATTCAAGGGGCAGCAAGTAGGCTCAGTGGCTAGCACTGTTGTCTTGCAGCGCTGAGGTCCTGGGTTCAAATTTCATTAGGGACAACATCTGCAAAGAGTCTGCATGTTCTCCCGGCGTTTTCGTGGGTTTCTTTCGGGTGCTCTGGTTTTCCCCTCACACTCTAAAAATATACTGAAAGGTTCATCTGGAATTTAGACGGCGAGCCCCAGTGGGGACAGGGACCGAAATGAATAATGACAATCCAACAACAATGCTATATAAATGAGTAAGATAGAAAGGAATCCCATATAAACATGCTCTATATACGCTGATTTTGTGCATTTGGCACAGAGCCAGTCAACTGGTGACATTTCAGTCAATGTATTCCATGTATTTTTATACGATAGAATCATCAGCCTCTTTTTTTTTTTTTTTTTTTTACCTCTGTCAAAAAAAAGAGAAAAAACTATGCAAGTTTAACCAGTTCATGATACTGCAGCGTCGGTGCTGACGTCTGTAACCAGCTTTAGATTCATATCTCACTGAGGATAGCTAGACTTCATTTACATCAAAATCTCCAAAGTTTGCTTGCCCTCAATGTAACCCGCCCTTATACTAGGCCTGCTGTTTAACAGCCTGGCACTTCATATTGTATTGCAAGTAGCCAACTTAAACAATACGGATCAGACCTAGCGCCAGCAAATTCCTTCCCATCACAGTAAGTGATTAGCGGGTTTGACCCTTTAACGGCTGACTGTTTTAGCAATGTGCTTTTACAAGGTATAACAAATGCTGATATTCTGTCAGCTCAGCAAGCCAGACAAATGCAAGACATTTTGCAGAACTCCTTTGGCAATGAAAAGAACCTGAGATCAGCTACACTATGAATGACTCAGCTTCTTCCATGTACCTATATTTACCCAGAGGCATGAATTAAGTGTTTTATGCAGTAGACAGTGGATGTTAGGTTTGGCTCATTGATAGTGATTTACTGACACTTTTGCTTACAAAGCAAGATTGCTTCTTTTACTTAAAGAGGTTTTCTGAATACAATGAATAGCTGTTAACATGCAGGGGAAAGTAAATGAAGACTATTACCAAATACATTGTTTTGATTTTGCTTTGTTGGAGATAAAGACGATTTTATCTCCTCTCAGAGTACACAAGTTTCTCTGATTACCTACCAAATCTCCCTGCTTTTTCTAATCCCTCAATTCTCTGAGCTGCCATCAGTCAGTTCAACCAGTCACTCCCTGCAGTATCTTGCCTATAGCAATGGACTTTGTTTACTTAAAGGAGTTGTCTCACTACAGGCTTTCAGCCTACCTCAGTGTGTCTGGCAGCATAGGATTTTTGAATTCAGGGGCGTGCTTCTTGTCTGCCTCTTCTCCTCCCCCTTTCCCCTTCCCCTCAGCACGCAGACAGCTCTTCTCCTCAGACTGCAGTAACTTCTATACAGCAGGGGGAGGGCGAGGGGGTTTGCTGCAAGAGTTAACCCTGTGTGTGCCTGCCTAGATCTGCTGCCTGCTGCTCACTGCTGGATCAGCTGCACTGTGCTGTGCTGTGCTGTGGCCAAGCTCTTGCTGCTCCTCTCCACAGAGTCAGGAGACAGCAGGGAGAGGGCTGATCTATGAGTGGCTATGGAGCCAGAGGTCTGTGAAGTTGTGTATGCTAATAGCAGAGCAGTGGGGGGATGTAAAGGTTCCTATACCCCCTGCTTAGCATACAAATCTCCACGGACATCTCAAGCAACAACAAACACAAACACTGTCCTCCCATCAGAACAGACACAGGGCAGCTGTGAAGTGAGTTACTATAATCACAATGTGTCACTAATACAGCAGAGCAGAGAGGGATATGAACCGTTCACAGGCCCCCCTGATCTGTTCTATTAGTATAGTCAAAGCTCCCCAGACACATCATGATTATAGTAACACACTTCACTGCTGTCACATCGTACTGACCACAGATCAGCCTCACCTCTGCTCTCCTCAATCTGTGTAGAAAGCAGGAGGGAGCAGGCACACACAGGGTTAATCCAGGCAGCACAGCTACACAGACACAGAAGCCAGTAGAGCCCTCCCCCTCCCCTACTGAAGCATCACATACTGTGTGGGAGGGGCTCTCTGCTCTGACCTGTATTCAGAAACAGATGAGTCATCCAGCACTGACAGCCAGTGAGAGAAAAATCAACAGGCCGGCTGCTATAGTGATTTGAGAAGCTGATGCACTCCTACTACCAGGGATAACTCAAAATTAGTAGGACATTTGTAATGAACATATATTGCAAAGCTGCTTGTTTTTTAAAGATCTTTTAATTAAAACCCAATCATTGTAGCGAGACAACCCCTTTAACTAAATGAGAAGCTTTTACTCTTTAGAGCTATGTAGCCTTGTGTACTAAACTTTAGTCAAGTCAGTGTAACAGAAACAGCCAGGAACAGCAGAGCTAATATCTCGATCATATTAGGGTATGTTTACATGGTGTGTTGAGTCCGTGTGAATATAAGTTTTTAGATGCGTGTTTGGATCCATCTGTCGGACCCCAAACGGACCCAAACACATATTTAATAATGTGCAATAGGATTTTACATTGATTTTAACTTGAAACATGCATCGGCATTCACATGAGTGATCGCCGATGTGTGTCTCATTGCGTTCCAAGAATTGACATGTCAATTGTTGGTCCGAAAGGAGCCCTATTTTAAACTATAGGTTGCGATCCTGCTGCTTCCAACACACATCCAAACACGCAGCTGCGTGTTGGATCCGTGTTGGATCTGTTTAGGATCTGATCAACACTGCGTTTTTCTATATGATTTTCGGATCCAACACGGATCCAAAATCGGATCCAAACACGCCGTGTGAACAGCCCCTTATACACCCACCCACCAGGAAGTTGGAGTCTAAAGCTGGCTGTGGCTCTGTGAAACTGCATGGTGAGAAAACCCCATTAAAGTAAAACAATGTTTGTGTGTGTCTCCTGCTTGCTATGCAGAGACCCACATAAAGTGAAACATATACAGTATAAAAAGAGGCAGGAGGAAGAGTGCAACAGTCATATGCAGTACGTGCAATCATGTACAGTAGCTGTATGGTGGTCCCCAAAATCAACTGTATTAGTCAGCCCTAACAATTCCACTGGTTGGCCCCCAGGCACCTCAGTCCGACACAGAGCACGGTATCCTGGATCCCTGAGGAAGCACCCCTTTTTTAACTGTGTGCATGTCCTTGGGGGACACATGCAGTTGAAGACTATGCTGGAGCAGAGAGTCACTGGCATGTTTGTACTATGCCACATACTCTTGTACCCAAGTGCTGTTTAAGCCCGCAGCCTACAAGACATTGGGAGCAGAAGGGATGTCATCATACTGATGCAAACGGTGACATTTCACAGCATTGCAGGAAGAATACCAAAGTGCTTGGTGGGGGAACAAGGCTATGTGAGATGCATTTTATATATTTCTTATTTAAATTGGCGAAGAGGGAGCATTAATAAGGAATGGTGGGGGGCTGCCTGCCAAATGGGGCTGAGGCTTATTAACTACGGGGTCTTACTACCTACCTACCAAATGTGGAGAGTCTATCTACCTACCAAAGTGGGAGAGTCTACAACTAGGGGCACAGCATGGGCCATGTTACTGTCTGGAGGCTTTTCTTCAGTGTGTGGCATTATTAATGTTTGTGGATCCATAGATACAGAGTTAGTAAAGAGGTGTGGAGGCTTTTGGAAAATCAAGGAGCCTTGCACTTATGTGGCAAAATCTGCAAAACTGATTTGTGGCTGGAAAAAGTCATGGCGGTTTGGGCTAAGTGGAGAAGAAAAGGGAAAATAAATGGCTCCAGTCCGAGAGGACATCACCTGCGAGCCCCAGCATGTAGCTGAACTGGTATCTACATATAAATATGGAGGAGGCCGTAGGAGGTCAACAACCCAGCAGTAGGACCACTACCTTCTCCTTTGTGCAAGAAGGAACAGGAGGAGCAGTGCCAGAATGACCTCCAGCAGGCCAATAATATCCATGTGTCTGCTCAAACTGTGAGAAACAGACTCCATGAGTGTGATATGGGGCCCAATGCCCAACAAGCGGTGCTTACGCCCAACACGTGAGGGTGTTGGTTTTCCCAGAGAAACCCCAAAGATTGGCAGATTGACATTGGGCCCTGTGCTTTCACGGAAGGGGCAGTTCACATGAGCAGTGTGATAGACGCCGTGAAAAAACTTTCTCTGCTGCAACCCTCCAGCATGCCGGTTTCGAGGGGTCGTAATGGGTGTGGAGGCTTTTCTTTGGGGGGCCCCTCCATTGGGGCCAGAGGTACCCTGACTGCCTTTTGGTCCCGGGATGAAACCCCAAAACCCGTAGTGGACCTATGCGGGGAGTGGGCCCGGTTTCCTTTGATGATGACAATGCTCGGCTCATGTGGTGAATGGAGCCCCAAAACCACACTATGACCCTCTTTTCCCTTGTCTTGGGGCATTTCCACTAAATTGGAACACCCTGAATTTTATTTTCCCTTTGTTTTTGGATCTTTCCAAGTCCAGACTTCATGGGTATTTTTTTGATTTTCATTAAATCATTTTTAGTTTTATTGCTTTGGGTTTTCCCCACTTTAATGAAAAAAGAATTAAAAGATTTCATTGTTTTGAAATCTGATGTGGTATTTTAGTTTTACCTTTATTTTTTTGGCAGTGTGTTTTAAATTTAAAAATATTTCAATGCGTAGCACCATTTTATGTATAAATGTTCTTGTGGTGAAATTTACTGGCCAAGTATAAGGCCCTTTTCGTTAGGGTCCCTCCAACAACAAGCAATTCCCCTTTGGGTTCAGTGAATTTAAATTTAAATACCCAAAAAAAGTAAACCCTCCCCATAGACTCAATTGAAAATCCAAGTTGTTTACACACTCAAATTTTCCCTTAAAAGGGTTTTCTCACATAAGGAGTTTTTTATGTTAAAAATTTGCAAAAACAAGTCATTTTGTAAAAGTTTCCATTTAAAAAGTTCCTACCATTCCTAGTTTCTCCTCTTTTTTTGGGCTGATCAGCTCCTTGGGTCGCTAAAGATACAACCGTTTTTTCCCCGAATTCAAATAAACCAAAAAAAAAAGGAGTGAGTTTTAAAATTTAAACAAAATTTGTGAGACAACCCCTTTTAAAGGGCGGGTTTCAATACCCAAGTTTTTTTTTTTTAAAGTTTAATAATCCGCCAAAAGTTAATAATAAAGAAAAAAAAATAAGCCCTAAACATTTTATTTGACCCGTTTCAAGACCCAAGAGATAAATGGAATTAGTTTTTTACTGAAAATGCGGCTTTAAAAGAAAAAACCCACACTGAAAAAAATATGAAATTAAATTTGTTGTATAACGTCCCCTTGGTGAATATTCGTCCTTTGGGGCCCTCAGTATGAAAATTTTTGGTCAGACTTTATTGTTGCCCTAGACCCAACAGGCCCCCCTTTTTTATATAGTGTCGGGAAAAGGAAAAGGGAGCTTGAGGGTTGTATGGACAACAAAAAAAGCCCTTGGCCAGGCACTTTTAAAACACCATGTCTTAGGGTTGTTAGGCCTGTTCACAGGGCTTTTCTGCCGCGGTTTGGGGCCCCGTATGGGGGATTTGCCTTCAGTACGGCGCCAACCCGGGGCAGAAATTCGTAACCCTGTTCATTAGAACAGTGGAATCTGTGCTCCTCCCCGCCGGCGAATCCCCGGGGGGGAAAGTGACATGCACTTATTTCGGCGGGGAGGCCTTAAACATTGCATTTGTCTAGGGGGGCCGGGAGCCGCCCCCCCCGCGTCCACCCCCCCCCCGCCCCGCCCCTTTTCACGGGGGATTTGTGCGCTCAATAGGTCACAAATCCCCGGAATAAGCCCTGTGAACAGGGCCCAAAAATTTTTTGCCCTTGCTTTATTATTCTGGTATTTTTGCCATTATTAGTCTTGGTATACTGCCTGTTGTTCAGTTATTGTATTTGTTGCTTACACAGAGGAAATACTTTTTAGCTGTATTATTATTATTTGGTAGTATATTATGCATGGAAAATTGTCGTATACCTATGTTGTTCATGGTATATAGAATATTTCCATTGGGAGGACCATGTATCTTTGTAATCCGCCCTGCTTGCTGATGGGGGGTTTTTTGGACGCATTAGGGGCTTGATTAAACGATTTGAACGGGCCCCTACCTGTCATCTCATGGTCCCCATTTTCCCTTTTGCTTGAAGTTGGGGTCATTTTTTAAAAAAAATTTGTAACATTAAGAGGTTACATTTACTGAAATCAAAAGCTGTTTCAATCAAAAACATCAAAACGGGCCAAGTTACATGTTAACATAGGAGCCCTACCCTGAAGTCACCTTCTCAAGTCTTATATCCATTGAACTTGTGTTGTTTTTTTGAGAGTTTTGCTTGAATTTCTTTGCTGAGTGTCAGAATCGCTCCCCCAGAGCTGCTGTTTGGATTTGAATTGCCCCCCAACCTATGAAGAGCATCGTAGTTTTGTTCTTTTTAAGGGTGTGTCCACACGGCATAGAAAAATACTGGTCGAATTCTGTTTAACAATCCCGGCCTATTTTTGCGTTTTTCAGTTTTGGGGGAAGGTTTTCTGTGGTTTTGGTTTACCCGTCCCCCTCAACCATTGAAATGACATCTTTTGCCCCAAAATGGGAAGATTTTTCATGTTTTAAGTTTTTAAACCCGGGGGTGTAAAAATCTGTCCAGCGAAAATCCCTTCAGTGAGACTACGACAATTTCAAAATCTATGTGAATGGGTTACAGCGGTTTTCAGATGATTTTTCAAAAATTCCCCGAAAA
>JAODAL010064203.1:0-18853 GCA_025379985.1 Phyllomedusa bahiana
AAGACGCAAAGATTGCATGGCATATGTGCAAAGGATATACCAAAGACGTTGGGCCTGGAAAACCCCTTAACCCCTTAAGCCAAACGCCTGAAAAGTAGTTAATGACCAGAACATTTTTTTAGTTTTTGCCTCCTTGCGTTTCAACAGTTGTAACTATTTTTTGAATGACACAGTTGTATGAGGCCTCGTTTATTCGAGACAAGTTGTACTTTATGGGGGAATAGTTTAAGTTCACTTATAAATAATTGCAGTATTTTTTTTTATTTTTAAAATTTTAGTTTTTTAATATTTTTTTTACACCATTCACATTTCACACTTAACTTGTTAGATTAATTCTACAAGTTATTACGGTTGTGTGGATACCAAATATGTGTAGGTTTTTTTGTGCGTGTAATCTATGCACAATTATTTTTTTATTAAAAATTTATTTTTATTTTATTATTTATTTTTTTATTCTTTTTTTTTCACTTTTTTGTTTTGCTCCCATGAAGGGAGAACTGTTTAACATTTTTTTACATTTAGTAATGTATTAGCATATTCATATACATTCTAATCTGTGTCAGTTTGACACAGGCAGTGATTAGGACAGCACCCAGTGCGTCCTAGTCACTGGCTAAGTACACAGAGAGCTCTGCGCAATCAAAGGGTTAAAGCACCGGGTTGCGGAGGTGTCCTCCGCTTCCCGATGCTTGCAGGAGATGCTCTGGGATCTACACAGCCCCGATCCCAGATGTCTATAGCGACGTCTAAAGACGTCGCTGCAGACGAACGACCCGCACCAGCCGACGTCTAAAGTCGGCGGGCGTTAAGGGGTTAAAAGAGGAGCAAGCCCACAGAACATAGTGAATATCTGTACTACTCAGAGAAAACCCAGTTGTTGCAAGCTTATCGTGCACACAAATCTGCCCTAATGTATAATGGTGAAAAACTTTTTAAGTTTGCGGACTTTTCAATAGAAGTTTCTAGAAAAAGGAAACTGTTCCCCAATATGTGCACAAACCTCATTGAGAGGCAGATTCGCTTTAATCTTCAGTTCCCAGCAATTCTAAAAATTCTTCCTGACCAAGGTCCGCCTGTGATATGTCATTCACCAGAAGAAGCCGAAGATTACTTGGAGAGACTCTCCCATAAAAAAGGATCTATAGATCAGTTGGAAGAAAGGAGATTGGAGTTGGAGAGAAGAAGCCTACGTCAGACGAACAAGACCTGAGACAACAAGGAAGTCGACGTTATAAATCCTCAATATGGACAGTTCCGGACTCCAAGAAAACGTTGAACTCTTAGCAGCTTTCTGATCTTAGGGTCAGATTATATGATCCTTATAATTGTTGTATTTCCTTTCATTTAGTTTAGGTTTAGTCGCAAAATTACAAGGGGGGGTATTGTCTGGGGTTGTGGGGGAGAGAAAGTAAGGAATTTATATAAAACATGCCATAAGGGGTTAAGGTGACAATGGGAAACAATTGTAATTTTGTCTTTTCAAAACTGGATGGGAAAGGAGGAAGGTGTGTTGATAGGTTGTATTTTGCAGGTGTATTGAGGATGTGACTTTCGCCTCAAAAGAAAATGCAAAAAAAAAAAAAAAAAGTCATTAGCGGGAAGGAAGGAAAATTGTTGTAATATATGGTGGTCAAGGTTTAAAAAAAATTGATGCGGATGGTAACGTGGAACATTAAGGGGTTGCGTTCTCCACCAGACATTGTCATGCTGCAGGAGGCACATCTAGATGTAAAAGACTTCAGTGTTAAAAAGGTTTGGGTGAGCGAGGTGCGGGGTTCAGCAGCAGTTAGGGTATGTTCACACGGCATGCTGACTCGGTGTTGCGATACGCTTTTAGATGCGTGTTTGGATCTGTGTTTCGTACCCTAAACGGACCCAAACACCATCTAACAATGTGCAGTGTGATTTTACTTTGCTTTCACAATGTAAAACACACATCGGCGTTCAGACGAGTGATCGCCGATGCATGTTTTACATGTGTCTTTGTGATGCGTAAAATAAAAAAAAAATACATGTTAATTCTTGATCCGTTTGACGCAGCAGATACCCTATTTAAAACTATAGGGTACACTTCTGCAGCCAAGATACATTGAGAAACTCCTATACCAAATTTCTGCTCCATCCGACAGAGGAGAGTAAGAAAGTGGATTTCAGCAAAGGAATCATTTGAAATCCAGCAGAAAAGATTAGAGCTTTTCCACAGTGACCAACTGAAAACCGCTCTACTCAAATTGGGTAATAAGGCGGGGAAGCTATTGGCGAATTTGGTTAAAAATAGTAAGAGCTCAACCAAAATACTTTGTTTGAAAGACGAATCAGGTATGTTAGAAAGGGATTCCAAAAAAAAAAAAAAAAGGGATTGGAAAATTATTATAAAAAACTATATTCACAATCACCCATTGATATGACCAAAGGAGTGGACTTCCTAAGCAGTACCCGGCTAAAAACTTTATCGGAGGACAGGGCAATGCTAAACGAGGAAATAAGGGAGGAGGAACTAGAGGAAGTCATTAGAAGTATCCTGCCAGCAAAGACCTCAGGTTCCGATGAAATTATTCCCACTCCTTTGGTTTCAACTGGTCTGTTGAGCATATAGAATACGGTGGTATCAGGATTCTTCGTACTCCTACCCAGATTGTTTTGTCATACTAGTCACCTTTACTTAACTTTGAAATCTAAAATTAAGAGTTTATCTACTCTTAACCTCTCCTGGGTGGCTAGAATAAATGTAATTAAAATGGCATTGCTACCTAAATTTATTTATATTTGCAGAGCTATCCCTTACCTACTCCCAATTTCCCTAACAAATAAGCTCCAAAACTTATTTTTTAATTTTGTCTGGAATGGGCGTAAACCTAAGATCAAAAGACAATTATTCTTCCAGAGATACAGTAACGGTGGTTTAGCTGTCTCTGATTTGGAGTCTTACAATGTAGCCATACTTTAGGAACAAGCCATATATCTTTGGCACAACTCTGATATAGCCTCTTGGATTAAACTTGAATCTTCCTCGTTCACGCCATGTGCCATAGATCTTCATCTTAAATCCTCTTTAGTTGGAGCCCCATTATCCTTTACAGCTCTCACAGCTTTATCTGACCACTTTAGAATTTGGTCATTATATGTTATATCTAATAATTGGATCACTGCTCATAAACAAGATATTCCACTTGCCTCTCTCAGTTGTTGGAACCCGATACTCTTTCACTCTTGAAGCTAATTTAACCTTTCCAAAGTGGACCAATTATACCAAGGTAATATACTCCCTTCTTTTTCTGATCTTCAAACCAATGGGTTCTTCCCTCATCCATCTTTTTCCAGTTCTTACAAATCCGTCACATAGTTCAGAAAATTTGTTAGCCAGATACCTCTATTGTTCCTTCACTTTTTTATAACTTTATTCACAAAAAAGGAGTTTAAAATAAAGGTCTATCTTTAATATACAATTTCATTACCTCAGGCCAGAATGATTAAATGGGGAAAGGAATTATCTAGTATTTTCTCCTTAGATACGTGGAAGCAAGCTCTTGCTACCCCCTAAAAACGCTCCAAATGTTCCAACCACAGGGAATTACTGCATAAAATACATCTACACTGGTATCTCTCTCCGACTAGGTGAGCTCATATGTTTCCAAGCTCCTCAGATGTATGTTGGAAAGGGGCTGGACAGCAAGGTAACATGTTGCATGTGTGGTAGTGTTGTCCGAAATAAGGAAGTTTTGGGATGCAGTGGCCGCAACTTCTGGTTGAGGTTACTGAATTTAACCCCTTAAGGACCCAGCCTGTTTTGACCTTCCTGACACAGCCCTATTTTTGAAATCTGACATGTGTCAATTTATGTGAGAATAACTTTTTGACACTAACCTATTCATGTGATTCAGAGATTGTTTTCTCGTGACACATTGTGCTTTAAGTTAGTAAGAAATTTTTATCCATACAATCCTTGTTTGTTTGTGAAAAATATCAAAATTTCATGAAAATTTGGAAAAATTTGCGATTTTGAAAGTTGCAAAATTTCTGCGTGCAAGACAGATAATTATTCACCACAAAATAGTTTATAACTAGCATCTACCATATGTCCACTATAGGTTGGCATCATTTTTTAAATGTCTTTTTTTTTTTTTACGACATTAGAGGGCTTAGAAATTTAGTAGTAATTTCTCACATTTTCAAGAAAATTTGCAATATACATTTTTTTAGGGACCACTCCAGTTCTGACGTGGCTTTGAGGGGCCTGTATGTTAGATACCCCCATAAGTGACGCCATCTGAGAAACTAGACCCCTTAACGTATTTACAACACTATTTAGGAAGTTTCATAACCCTTCAGATATTTCACAGAAATTAAAGCAAAGTGGAGGTGAAATTTCAAAATTTCACTTTTTTTGCAGATTTTCAATATTTATCCATTATTCACTGGAATACGGTAAATGTGACTAGGTAAATGCAACTTAATATCAATTCCCCAGATTCTGCCGTTTTTAGAGATATCCCATATGTGGCCCTAGTGCATTATTTGGCTCACCCATAAGCCCCAGAATAGGAGGAGCACCTACTATACTCTGGGGTCTCATTTTCAATACGATTTTATTTAGGCGCCATTTCAGGTTTGGGGACACCCTAAGGTGCTAAAACTTAATAAACACCCCTAAATAGACCGCATATTGGAAACTACACCCCTTAATGAATATATCCAGGGGTGCATTGAGTATATAGACCCCACAGGTGATTCACAAATTTTTTTTAGCATAAGGCTGTGAAAATTAAAAAAAAAATTTTTTTTCAATAATCTGCAATTTTAGCTTAAAATGTTTCATATATACAAGGAATCCTGGAAAAAAGAACCCTAAAACTTTGTTAAGCAATTTCTTCCAAGTTCGGCAATACCCTACATGTGGGTGTAAACTGCTGTTTGGGCGCATGGCAGGGCGTATAAGGGAGGGAGCGCTATTTGGCTTTTGGAACGCAGATTTTGGTGGGGCCATGTCGCATTTGCAAAGCCCCCAAAGTAGCAGAACAGGCGAAACCTTCCAGAAGTCGCCCCATTTTGGATTCAACACCCATCAGGGATCTCATCTAGGGGTGTACTGTGCATTTTGGATGCACAGGTGTTCCATAGTTTTTTTTTAGCATTGGGCAATGAAAATGGGGGGAAAAACGCAGTTCGGTCATTGTTTTTTGAGTTTCAATTTTACAGCATTCGCCGTGCAGTGTAAATGATGTGATAACTTTACTATGGGGGTCGGTACAATTACAATGATATAGATTTTATATAGTTTTTTCTGTTTTATTACTTTTACACAGTAGAAATAAGTCTATAAAAAAATTGCGTTTTTTATGTTGTCCTATTCTGACAGCCATAACTTTTTTATTTTGCTGTGTGCAGAGCTGTGTATGGGCTTGTTTTTTGCGGGATGAGTTGAAGTTTTTATTTTTATTAAGGTTTTTCTGAGATGTTTTGAACAAAATACAGCAATCTTGGTAGTGTTTTTTATTTTTATTTTTTATAGCGGTCACTGTACGGTATATATGACATGGTAGCTTTACTCAGCAGGTCAATACGATTACACCGATACCCAATTTGTATATTTTTTTATGTTTTACTGCTTTTATACAATAAAAACACTTTTATTCAACCAGGAAAATACGTTTTTGCATCGCCATAGTCTGAGAGCCATAACTTTTAAATTTTTCTGTGCTTGGAGCTGTGTAGGGACTTGTTTTTTGCGAGATGAGTTGACGTTTTTATTAGTATCATTTTTGGGGGGACAAGGCTTTTTGATCGCTTTTAAATCCATTTTTTGGAGGCCAGGGTGAAGAAAATACTGCAATCCTAGTAGTGTTTTTTATTTTTATTTTTAACAGGGCTCACCGTGCAGTATCCGTGATAAGTTAGCTTTACTCTTTGGGTCGCTACGATTATGGCGATACCCTATTTATATAGTTTTTTTTATGTTGAAGCACTTTAAAAAAAAAAGAAAAGTGTTTTTAGTGTGTAAAACAATATTTATGCATCGCTATCTTCTGAGAGCTATACATTTTTTATTTTTCCGTATACAGAGCTGTATAAGGACTTTTTTTTTGCGGGATGAACTGACGTTTTAATTGGTACAACTTTGGCGTTTCTAGGAGTTTTTGATCGCTTTTAATTCCATTTTATGTGCTGCGGGATGAACAATAATCTTAATTCTGTGATTGTTTTTTACGGCGTTCACCGTACGGGTTAATTAACATGACGGATTTATAGGGTGGGTCGTTACGCACGCGGCGATACCAAATATGGGTACTTTATTTATTTCTGATCTTTTTTGGGGCGATTGCCGTTTGTAAAGGGGAAAAGGGCGGTGTACGTGTTTTTATTTTATTTTTCGTGTTTGTGTTTTACTTGTTTTTCACTTTTTTTTTACTTTTTCACATTTTTATTTTACTTTTCCCCATAGGGGATTTGAATGAGAGATCTTTAGATCTCTCATTCAATAGGAATCAGTGCATAGCTTGTTGCTATGACAACTGTCAGTCACGATGCCGGGACATGCCCACAGGGCACGGCCGGGCATCGTGACGTCACAGACAACCCGGAAGGCATTCTCTGCCTTCCGTGCTGTCTGTCAGAGGGCAGGAGCTGCACGGATCGCCCGATCCGTGCGCTGCTGCCGCCGACAGACGCAGGAGGAGCGATCTCCTCCTGCGTCTCCCTTAGTTATTGCGACCCGATCGTCGCGATAATTAAGGGGTTAACCGCCGCCCCCCCCCCCCTCCATACGTCCAGGTGCGTGAACCCCCAAACGACCTGGATACGTCTAAGGTCGTTAAGGGGTTAACTAACTCCTCAGTTAGTGGTCCTTGATATTGATTCTCTCACCTGAAGCAGGGTAGCAGCCTTGAGAAACACGTCATGTTTTTACTTGTTTTATCCAATAAACTGACACATATACTTGAGATAACCTCTCTAGTGTTCGGTCTGTATCTATTAACCCCTTAATGACCCAGCCAGTTTTGGCCTTACTAACAGCCCTATTTTTTAAATCTGGTGTGTCTAATAGTAATTTGTTAGGAACATGTAATTTTCAGCCGCATATAATATTTATGCATCGCTATCTTCTGAGAGCCATAACTTTTTATTTTTCCGTATACAGAGCTGTGTAAGAACTTTTTTTGCGGGATGAACTGACGTTTTAATTGGTCCAAGGTTGGCGTTTATAGGAGTTTTTGATCGCTTTTTATTCCATTATATGTGCTGCGGGATGAACAAAAATCGTAATTCTGTGATTGCTTTTTTGTTTTTTACGGCGTTCACCGTAAGGGTTAATTAACATGATAGATTTATAGGGCCGGTCGTTCCGCACGCGACGATCCCACATATGGGTACTTTATTTTTGATTTTTTGGGGGGGGGCACTTGGCGTTTGTAAAGGGGAAAAGGGCGGTGTACATGTTTATTTTATTTTTCGCGTTTGTGTTTTACTTATTTTTCACATTTTTTTTACTTTTTCACATTTTTTTTCTTTTTTACTTTTCCCCATAGGGGATTTGAATGACCGATCTTTAGATCTCTCATTCAATAGGAATCACTACACAACTTGTTTCGGGGCACGGCCGGGCATCGTGACGTCACAGACAACCCGGAAGGCATTCTAGTCAGCACAGCAGCCGCCGCTGCTCCTGCATCTCCATTAGTTATATCGGTCGTGATAATTAAGGGGTTAATCGCGCCCACCCCTCCAACCCCCACCCGGAGTGATCTCGGGTCGGGACCGACGCTGCGGGATGTCAGCTGTAATGCACAGCTGACATACCGCGCCGATAGCGCGAACTCTGCATTAGCGTTTATGCGATCCTCAGGATGTATGCATACGTCCAGGTGCGTTAAGGGGTTAATTTTACCAAGTGTAGCTCTCCTCGAGTCCTCTACTGGGTTCGTTTACAGCGATCCTACGCCAGCCTACTGGTCCTTGATATTGGCAAGATAAATATACCTCCCCCATACTGGACAGTTTTTTTTTTCATGTTTTTATAGCTACCCAGCTCTGGAAAGACCCTAACGTACCCACTGTTGAAGTTAGAAGACGTATTAATTACAGTTGTGCTTGTGAATTATGATAATCTGACAAACCCCCTCCCCTCCCCCCCCAACCTCCTCCGTACCAGTGCCTTCAAAGGAAGGCAGATTTATACCACTGTATTAGGATGTGTCCTGGAATTGGGGGTTTTTGGCAGTAGGTTTAACAGTTTAGAGCCGATACCTGGAATTAATCCATTTCTTTTAATCCACAAGGCCTACTATTTCATTTTGCTACTAGGGAAACAACTAACAAGGAGACAGAGGGGACACTGGAAACACAAAGGAGATCATGTCACGATATGAGCGGCAAAGAAATGCATTTTGAGACATTGGATTGATAACTTGGTCCCTAATGTGTCTGAGCTTCTGGAATGTCTGAAACAATTGTTATATGTAGAAAAGCTGGAGGCAGAAAGGAAGATAAAGACTCAACAGGTTTCTTAAAGAAATGGAAAATATTTCAAAACAATACAACTCTACAGAGATTAAGTTTGTGCTGGAACCCATCAAGTATACTAAATACAATCTCAGAGAAATTAAAAGGTGCATTGGGGAATTTACAGAGAAAAAGAAAAAAAACAGAGGCGCTCTTATGGCGAAGTACGTTTTCAATAAAAATTAGTAAAATCAATGTGAACAGGATGCCCACCTTATTTGGTTGTGCTTAAGAAAAAGGCACGACACTCCTTGGCATTTAGATAGACTCAGAGTCGCCCAGCAGCAGCCATGGGTCCTTCTCTAAAACCACTCACTCGTGGCAGTGGGCACGGGATATCAAGCAAATACAGAAAAAAAAAAAAAGATCCCGGCACTTCTTATAAAATTTCCTCTATGAGGTGCTATAAAAAAGATTTTAGTTATAAAAACAAACTCATAAAAGCATGTAAACCTTATACACCATATGCAATACTCAACGCATTTCTCGCCTCAGACAGGCGCTATATCAGAAGTCATGCATGATGTAACTTTTTTATAATTAACTTTATAATACCTTTTATAACAACTTTCCTCACAGAGGAAGTTTTATAGCAAACGCCGGAACCCGTTTTTTTCTGTATTTGAATTAGGGAAATTAGATATAGGAGAATAATACCGGGAAGTAGAAGTGCACACTGTGTTGGGTATAGCTGGGTAGGGGTAAAGGATATGTTACTAAACTGCTCTGGTTGATTATCCTTAATTGGTAAGATTCAGTAAATCTTTTATTTGCCTATACATTTAATTGCTAATAACAAAGAATTTGAAAATGGATATTTGATTGTTTATAACTGAATGTACTGAAACTCACGCTTTGTTTGTATTGACTATTTCTTATAACAAGTTTTATTAAAGGAAACAAACAATTTTGAGCAAAAACTGTATAAGCACACACCTCTTCCCGAAACCACTCCCACCCTGCTACAAAACACCAGTAACTGTCTGTTCACTGTCTCTGACATGTCCTCAATAGCTCAAACTAAACCTCACTAGAACTGAACTTCTAGTCATCCTGCCATCTACTAAGTGAACCCATTCAGCTTTCTGTTTGTGTGTGGTACCACCATAACTCCTAGGCAGCAACGGATTGCTGTGGGGGATGTGACGTCACCAACCTTTCTTGGATGCTAGATAGGCTATCCAGTGTACGAGAAAGGTTGGTGAGGTCATATTCCCCACAGCAATCAGTTACACTGGTGGGATAGCTGTGTACCTGCTGTGGGGGATGTACAACACATACATAGAAATATATAAACCAAATCATATATACAGTGCCTTGCGAAAGTATTCTGCCCCTTTGAACTTTTCAACCTTTTGCCACATGTCAGGCTTCAAACAGATAAAATTTACATTTTTTTTTGTGAAGAATCAACAAGTGGGACACAATTGTGAAGTGGAACGAAATTTATTGGATATTTTGTAAAAAAAAAAAAAAAAAAAAAAACTGAAAAGTGGGGTGTGCAAAATTATTTGGCCCCCTTAAGTAAATAAATTGTAGCGCCACCTTTTGCTGCGATTACAGCTGCAAGTCGCTTTGGGTATGTCTCTATCAGTTTTGCACATCGAGAGACTGAAATTCTTGCCCATTCTTCCTTGGAAAACAGCTCGAGCTCAGTGATGGTTGTTTAACGTTTGTGAACAGCAGTTTTCAGCTCTTTCCACAGATTCTGATTGGATTCAGGTCTGGACTTTGACTTGGCCATTCTAACACCTGGATACATTTGTGAACCATTCCACTGTAGATTTTGCTTTATGTTTGGGATCATTGTCTTGTTGGAAAATAAATCTCCGTCCCAGTCTCAGGTCTTTTGCAGACACCAATAGGTTTTCTTCCAGAATGGTCCTTTATTTGGCATCCCATCAATTTTAACCATCTTCTGTGTCCCTGTTGAAGAAAAGCAGGCCCAAACCATAATGCTGCCACCACTATGTTTGACAGTGGGGACGGTCTGTTCAGGGTGATGAGCGGTGTTGCTTTTACGCCAAACATATAGTTTTGCATTGTGGCCAAAAAGTTCCATTTTGGTTTCATCTGAGCAGAGCCCCTTCTTCCACATGTTTGGTTTCTCCCAGGTGGCTTGTGGCAAACTTTAAACAAGACTTTTTATGGATATCTTTGAGAAATGGCTTTCTTCTTGCCACTCTTCCATAAAGGCCAGATTTGTGCAGTGTACGACTGATTGTTGTCCTATGGACAGACTCTCCCACCTCAGCTGTAGATCTCTGCAGATCATCCAGAGTGATCATGGGCCTCTTGGCTGCATCTCTGATCAGTCTGCTCCTTGTTTGAGATGAAAGTTTAGAGGGACGGCCGGGTCTTTGTAGATTTGTAGTGGTCTGATACCCCTTCCATTTCAATATGATCGCTTGGACAGTGCTGCTTGGGATGTTTAAAGCTGGATTTGGATACAAAAAGATTTCCCAAACTTTTCTACATCAGTATAACGGACCTGCCTGGTGTGTTCCTTGGTCTTCATGATGCTCTCTGCGCTTTAAACAGAACCCTGAGACTATCACAGAGCAGGTGCATTTATACGGAGACTTGATTACACACAGGTGGATTATAGCATCAGCAGTCATTTAGGACAACATTGGATCATTCAGAGATCCTCACTGAACTTCTGGAGTGAGTTTGCTGCACTGAAAGTAAAGGGGCCGAATAATATTCCACTTTTCAGTTTTTGTTTTTTTTGTTTTTTTAAATGTAATATATCCAATAAATTTCGATCCACTTCACAATTGTGTCCCAATTGTTGTTGATTCTTCACAAAAAAAAATAAAAATTTTATGTCTTTATGTTTGAAGCCTGAAATGTGGCCAAAGGTTGAAAATGTCAAGGGGGCCGAATACTTTAGCAAGGCACTGTGTTTGTACATGTATTACAGGATGAGAAAAGAATGTTTTTCACCATGTTAAAAAACTGACTGTTCCACAGTACTACACAGCCTGCTGCAGACAACCAAAAAGTGAATTGGAGCAGAGATGCAGGGGCATGAGATGTACATGTCTGAGAGTGATGATATAAAAGGTGTACATGTCTGAGAATGATGATATAAAGGTGTACAGAGCAGGGCAGGAGCTTTAGCGGATGGGTGCAGGGAAGTCCTAGACTGTAATGGATTCTGGGACTTGTAAGAAAGATGCTGGAGAACTACTGACCCTCTCACAAGCAGGAAGTTTCACTGATCTTATGATGAATAAGGAGGCAAAAGAAAATAATAGAAACACATGAAGGTAGTTGAATATCTTTACTTTTCAATATAAAAGCTGTTTATTGTGTCCTTTGAAATCACTAAACTCCCAGATCACCCTGTTAACCGATCTGGAGTGAGCAACAGTGTGCAGCACCATTTCTGATTCATTTAGACGCTACGGCTGTGATTCCCACAGCGTCTATTAGGCTAAACAGTACAGGATGGAGCCGGCTACATCCCATGCTGTAACTAGTGGGTGTTAGCTGCAATTAGCCCAGCCAGCAAATGGGATCTCACTACAAAGCCCCTTACCGGCACTGGAACAAACTTATGCTTCGTGTTGTTCAGGGGTTAAATCTCTCCCACTTGACTGCTACGTAATTATTTGGTAATAGCTGCTCCCACTCTATATCCTGCAGTGTGGCCAACAATAAATGGAAATTGGCTTTTTTTAAATGAAATTTTTTGTCCTCCCAGTCTGTGATTTCCAAATCCAACACAATCACTAGTGGAAAGTAGCCTATAAAATTATCCTGTAACAGGTTCAGGAACTTTCTACCCCATTGCAGTTGAAGCAGAACTGTGAACCCAGTCAATATCTTGGAAATTAAAACCACCCATTATCGCCACTATAGCCGTCTGTGATGCCCACTCCATTTGTTTATGCAGCTGATCCTCTCTCTCCTCAGTGATGTTGGGAGATCTATAGATTACCACATCTTCACACGCTATTGCCTCTTTCACACTTGCTTTCATATTACATACATACGCCTTTCAGTTTGCCTTTTTCTTCCGAAATAGAGTAAAACCCTGAAGGATTACATGAAATATTGTGGGGACCTATATCTTCAATGCTGATTGGTAACACATGGATCTTCTTACCCACTGTGCTAGTCCACCACCCATAGTTCTCCCCCCTGCAATAAAGTCTGCTCCCTCTCTAACCCATCTAGCTCTGCATTTTCTAGGTTGTCCTTCCTCCTCAAACCTAGTTTAAATACTCCCGCATCCCTTCTAGAATTCTTTGCCCCAGCACAGCAGACTCCCTTCCATTCTAGTGGAATTTATCTGTAGAAAACAGACTATACCCCAATGAAAAATCAAAATGAACCCAAACATTTCTGTCCTACACCAAGATTTCAGCCATGCATTTAACTCCCTAAGCTGTTGCGGTCTTTCCCGCTTCACACATGGCACAGGCAGTAGTCCAGAGAACACAAACTTGGAGGTCCCTTCCTTAGTTTGGAGCCAAAAGGCATGTCCCCACGGCAGACAGCAAATACCAGTTGGATAATCCGACCGGTATTTGCTGTGTTTTTGCAGCCGTGCACACGACCGCAGGAGGACGGCTTTTCTACACTGTTTGCAGAGGAAAGCCCTCCCCCTTCGCATTGACTTGTTCATATTCCGCCCGAAAACCAGGCGGATGAACATGTTTAATGCTTTTCAGACCACCGGCGGAAAATCCATGCAGTGGGATTTTCTATAGAGGTCCATTCTATCTAAGGGTTGACGGTCGGTTTACAGGCGGTTTTAAAAACCGAAAACCATCTGTCAAACCGTTCAAAAACCATTGCCGTGGGGACAAGCCCTAATTCTTTAAAATTATTCTTAAGGATCCTACACCTACCTTGTATTCTGTCATTGGATCCAACATAGACCACAACTGCTGGGTCATAGCCAGCCCTTCCCAGTAATTTATGCACCCATTCCACCACATGGGGAACCCTAGCACCAGGGAGAACGCAAACCATTCTGTTGAGGCATTCTTTGCAACAAATTATATCTTCCTGATTATAGATTCTATAACCACCAACTGTCTTTTCCCAACTGTATTACTGTCCCTGCAACTACTAATTGGGCTGTTCTCCCAGATGTAGGAGACAGCAGTATCCACTAGGGTTGCGATTTCTGAGACTGGTGCCCTAGCATCATCACACATCCTGGCAATTTTGCTAGGAAGCTCAGTAACAGAAGTGGCCTTTTTTCTGGTACGCCCCCTAACTTCATTAATCCAGCTACATAGCTCACCCTGCTGAATAGGTAAAATGTTGGGGTTGGAGTAATTATTCCAACTACTTACTGCTTTCTCAGTGAGACACAAACTCCTCTCAAAATTGGCACTCACCCTTAGGGGCCGTTCACACGGCTTATTTCGGGCACGGATTGCAGCCGTATTGCATGCCGTACTGCGCTACAAAATGTCTGGAATCCATGCCAGCCATTACGGTAATCCACAGTTCTCAAAGATAACTGTGGATTCAGTCTCTCCTCCCCGCTCCGCGAATACGCCGGGCGAGGAGAAAGTGACATGCACATTATCCCGGCGGGATACGCGCCGTGGAAAATGGCTGTCTATGAGGCCGACGAGCAGCCGCCCCTGCCCCGCACTCAAGCCGTAATTGCGGGCGAAATCCGTCCCGCAATTACGGCTTGAATAAGCCGTGTGAACCTCGTCTTAGTGTTGCATTCTGGTCCTCAAGATCTCTAATGTGAGCTTCTAGATTAGCAACATGCTCACATCTGTTACAGTGGTATTCACCACTGTCGTGCATACATACATTTGGCAGACTGTGCACTAAAGAAACTTGCCAATCATGCTGTCCTTTATCCCGTTACAACAGCAATGAAAATTTAACAAATAAAGGTTGCTTACTTACCAATTTTTTACTCAGGTCTTTAACTCCTGTTTGTCAACTCCACTCCATTTTGCACTCAGTGCAAGAAACTCAGTTCAGAAGAGTCCTGAAGCGGAATTTAATTACCTGAGGCCAGTTAACCTCCCCCCTTATTAGAGGCACAGCAGAGAGGAAATATGGTCTTAAAACGGTGTCAGTAGTTCTAACACAAGCTGCAAAAAAAAAGAACCTTGCTACTCACCCAACCCACACAATCACACTTTACACAGACAACCCAGGTTTGTTAACTCTACTCTGTTTAGCACTCGGTGCAATCAACTCCATCAGAACAGACCCAATCTCTGATCTACATGAGTCTTTAATTTCAGTGACCAGAAGTTTAAGGGGCCGTTCACACGGCTTATTTTGGCGCGGATTGGCACCGTACTGCGCGCCGGATTTGCGTTGCAGTACGGCGCCAATCCGTCGCAGTACTTACGGTAATCCACCGTTCTCATAGAGGACAGTGGATTCCGTCGCTCCTCCCCGCTCGGCGAATCCGCCGGGCGGGGAGAAACTGACATGCACATTATCCAGGCGAAATATGCGCCGTGGATAATGGAAGTCTATGGGGGCAGCGGGCCGCGCCCCCGCCCCTTATTCAAGCCAGAATTGCGAGCGCAATCCGGCTCGCAATTCCGTCTTGAATAAGCCGTGTGAACACGGCCTAAAGGGTGCTTTCACAGTGCACATTTTTGGCGTTTTTTCACTTGCAGTACTGCACAGCACTTAAACTGCCTTTATTACCAGCAAGTCTTTTTCTGTTATCTAGACTGTTTCGAAAGATGTTACTAGTGAGTAATCAATTATTGTGTTTGAAGCTTTGCGGATTCTAAACACAGTAATTGATTACTCACTTGTGGCACCTTTCTAAATGGTTTAGATAACTGAAAGAAGACACATAGGTGGGACCAGAAAAATTCACAAACTGGCCCTATCACCCTATTTAACCCTTACCTATACCAAAAATACAGGATTGTCACCCCAAAATATATATATATATAGTAGGTTTCCTGTACGAATATAAATACAAAAATAAATAAAATTTTTATATATGTGTGTGGTGTGTGTGTGTTGGGGGTGTGTGTTGTGTGTGTGTGTGTGTGTGTGTGTGTGTGTGTTGCAGTCTTAACCCTACACTCCCCGTATTTAGTTACAAAACAAAAACATGGTAAATTAATTGCTGACCTGCCAATGACAATGGGATGGAGGAGAGGACTGAGGGGGTTAGCTTCCCAGTCACCCCTTTTCTCCTTTTATGGTCCGTGTTATTCAGATGCAGCCCCAATTTGTAGCAACAGGCCTGGAACACTCAAAGGTACTATGGCGATCTTGGTTGGCAGCCTGACACGCCCCCCCGAAACCAGACTTTTAAAACTACTTATATGCTGCTTTCAGCATGATCACCATTTCCAAGTAGGTCAATGTCGCATTACAATTTAAAAAAAAAAAAAAAAGCTTGCCTATTGTCCTGTAGCCCATCACAAACTTCTATAAGTCAACAATTTTGTCCCTCGTGTCCTTAAACAGCTCTTTGGTCTTGACCATAGTGGAGAGTGTGATTGATTGTGTGTGTGGGGACAGGTGTCTTATACAAGTAAAGAGTTCAAAACAAGCGCAATTAATACAGCCAAAGAGTACAGAGTAGGAGGGCTTCTTAACCCCTTCCCGACATAGGACGTATGCATACGCCCTAGCGGGAAGTGACTTCCCGCAAATGGACGCATGCATACGTACTGGCGATCGCGCGGGCGAGCCGCGCGCGATCGAAACATGGGACCAGCGGTAAATTACCGCTGGCCGCATGCCGTATCACTCGCGGCTGGAGTGAGCTTCGGCCGCGGGTGATTACCGCTTCATTACCGCAGCCTATCATGGCTGCGGTAATAAAGCCGCAGGCAGGAGGAGTGAGCTCCTCTTGCCTGCTCCCGGCGGCTGCCGCACTGCAGTGCGGCGCCGATCTCCTGTCTGATGATCCCGGGAAATGAACGGCACTTCCCGGGGTCATCTGTGACACCACCATGCCCGCAATGCATTGCGGGCATGGTGACAGGTAGTTGTCATGGTGACCAGTACACCGTACTAGTACTGTGCACTGGCCTGCCTTCTAACAGCAATCTGATGATTGCTGTTTGAAGAAAAAGTAAAAAAAAAGTGAAAAAAAAGAAAATAAATGTCAAAAGCGAAAAAAAAAGTAAAACACAAACACAAAAATAAAAACACGTACACCGCCCTTTTCCCCTTTACAAACGCCAATCGCCCCCAAAAAGATCAAAAATACAGTACCCATATTTGGTATCGCCGTGTGCGTAACGACCCACCCTATAAATCTGTCACGTTAATTAGCCTGTACGGTGAACGCCGTAAAAAACAAAAAACAGTCACAGAATTGTGATTTTTGTACATCCTGCAGCACATAAAATGGAATAAAAAGCGATCAAAAACGCATATAAATGCCAAAATTGTACCAATTAAAACTTCAGTTCATCCCGCAAAAAAAAAAGTCCTTACACAATAAAAACTTTTTTTTTTAAAGTGCTTCAAAATTAAAAAACTATATAAATAGGGTATTGCCGCAATCGTATCGACCCAGAGAGTAAAAGCTAACGGGTCTTTGGATACTGCACGGTGAGCGCTGTTAAAAAAAAAAATAAATAAATAATAAAACACTACTAGGATTGCAGTATTTTCTTCACCCTGCCTTCAAAAAAACGGATTTAAAACTGATCAAAAAGTCTTGTCCCCCCAAAAATGATAAAAAAAACGTCAAAATCATCCCACAAAAAACAAGCCCCTACACAGCTCTGTACACAGAAAAATAAAAAGTTATGGCTCTCAGACTATGGCGATGCAAAAACGTGTTTTCCTTTTGTAATAAAACTGTTTTTATCGTGTAAAAGCAGTAAAACAAACAAATATGCAATTTGGATATCCTTGTAATCGTATCGACCTGCTTAGTAATACTAGTTTGTCAGTTATACTGCACGGTGACTGCTGTTAAATAAAAATTAAAAAACACTACCCGGAAAGCGTATTTTGTTCAAAATGCCTCACAAAACCTTAATAAAAAGTGATCAAAGCCCGGGATATGCCCCCCATGAAGGTTTCTAATAAAAACTTCAACTCATCCCACAAAAAACAAGCCCATAATCAGCTCCGTATACAGAAAACTGAAAACATTATGGCTATCAGAACAGGACAACATAAAAAAAATCTATATCATTGCAATTGTACTGACCCCCCATAGTAAAGATATCCTGTCATTTATACTGCACGGCGAACGCTGTAAAATTGAAACCCAAAAAACAATGGCGGAATTGTGTTTTCCCCTCATTTTCATAGCCCAATGCAAAAATTATACAACTTTGGAACACCTGTGCACCCAAAATGTACAATACACCCCTAGATGAGATCTATGAGGCGTGCAGAGTCCAAAATGGGGTGACTTCTGGAAGGTTTCACCTGTTCTGGTACTTTGGGGGCTTTGCAAATGTGACATAGCCCCACCAAAATCTGCGTTCCAAAAGCCAAATATGGCTCCCTCCCTTGTACCCCCTGCCATGCGCCCCAAACAGCAGTTTACACCCACATGTAGGGTATTGCCGAACTTGGAAGAAATTGCGTAACAAGGTTTTGGATGCTTTTTTACCAGGATGCATTGTAAAAATTAAACATTTTCAGCTAAAATTGCAGATTATTGGAAAAAAAAAAAAAAAGTTCTTCATTTTCACAGTCAAACGCTAAAAAATTTTGTGACACCTGTGGGGTCGATATGCTCACTACACCCCTGGATATATTCCTTAAGGGGTGTAATTTCCATTATGGGGTATTTTTAGGGGAGTTTATTAAGTTTTAGCACCTAAGGGTGTCCTCAAACCTGAAATGGCCCCTAAATAAAATGGTAATGAAAATGAGACACCAGAGTCCAGTAGGTGCTCCTCCTATACTGGGGGCTTGTGGTTGAGCCAAATAAAAGCACTAGGGCCACATATGGGGTATCTCTAAAACGGCAGAATCTTTGGAATCAATATTAAGTAGCATATCCCTGATCACATTTACGGTATTCTTGTGAATAATGAATAAAAAATGAAAATCTGCAAAAAAAAGTGAAATTTTTAAATTTCACTTCCACTTTGCTGTAATTCCTGTGAAATACCTAATGGGTTAATAAACTTCCTAAATGCGATTTTGAATACTTTAAGGGTGTGTTTCTTAGGTCATTTATGGGGGTATCTAACATACAGGCCAATCAAAGTCACGTTAGAACTGGACTGGTCCCTCAAAAATCTACCATATATACTCGATTATAAGCCGAGTTTTTCAGCCCGAAAAAATTAGCTGAAAAATTCTACCTCGGCTTATACTCGGGGTCACTCTCGGCGCTCGGGCGCTGGGGATGGCCCGTGCGCTGGCAGGGACACTTCTGCTACATGCAACTCCTCAG
>JAODAL010064204.1:0-18853 GCA_025379985.1 Phyllomedusa bahiana
CATCTGATCAGAGCACTTTCTTCCACATGCTTGCTAAGTCCCCAACATAGCTTTTTGCAAACTACAAACGGAACTTCTTATGGCTTGCTTTCAAAAAAGGCTGCATTTCTGATTAGTGTTCTTCTTGTCTGGGCTGTTAGTTTAGGTGGACGGCCATGTCTTCTTAGGTTAGCAGTTGTGCCATACGCAATCCATTTATGGGTGATGGACAGTGATGAGCGGTTGTGTCAACTATCGTTATCGATTCAATAGTCGATATTGGCAATTATCATGACGATATCCAATAGTCGATAACAAGTTATTGCCGATGACCATTAAAGTCTATGGGAGAGGAACAACACCTTCATTCTTACACCCAAACAGGGGTGGAAAAGCTGGAATTAACATCCACAACAGGAAACTGAATACATGCTACATCTTAGGAAAGACAATTAGGCAACAAGAGTCACAGAAAAAAAGTCACAGACTATTGCCTATCCCTGTCCTGTACCACAGCATGGCCCTTAAACCTGCATGACACACAAATGAAAAAGTTCCAGAAGGCAATATTATTTGAACCATCATTTTACTTGAACTGGACATTGACTATCCCTGTCATGGAACGCAGCATGACCCTTAAACCTGTCTGACTCAGAGATGAAAAAGTGTCGGAAAAAGGAGTCTTTGAACCACCATTTTAGTTGAACTGGACATTGACTATACCTGTCCTGAACCGCAGTATGACCATTAAACCTGTCTGACCCACATATTAAAAAGTGCCAGAAAAAGGAGTCTTTGAACCACCATTTTAGTTGAACTGGACATTGACTATGCCTGTCCTGGTCCGAATCATGACCATTAAACCTCTCTGACCCAAAGATTAAAAAGTGACGGAAAAAGGAGTATTTGAACCACCTTTTTAGTTGAACTGCACATTTACTATCCCTGTCCTGAACCGCAGCTTGACCCCAAAACCCGCATGACCCACATGACAATGATGATGACGACATTTATGGATGTGACTGGGAGGACGAGGTGGTAAGACAGCTGGATGCCGGTTGCATTAACCATTGAAGAACAGATTGGCGACGCTGCTCGTTACTGAGATTCACAGGGCACCGACCCAGCGATGACAGGCCTGACGTTCCTGCAACCGACGATCCGCTGGCTTGCGTATTGTCGCCAGCACTGGAAGGAGCACCTTCTCTCGTACCTCTACCTCCATGTCCTACACCCCTCTTTGCTTGCTTACCACCTGCATTTCGCTCCATGTTCAGAAAGATAAAAATTTAAAAAGGTATGGAAGAGTTTTTGACAGTCTCTTATTGAAAGATGGCAAATCACAGCTATTCTTAAATCCCTCTAATTTCCAACAGCCAACTAGGATTAGAAACAGAATTGTTTCTATCGAATACCTGTGAATTGAGGTTTGGTGGAAGAACCGTAAGACCAAATCAACAGTGTTCTTCCTTCAGTCCCAGGGATTTACAAATGCCCAGTAGGACTAGGAATTGATAGTTTTCAACACACTATCATACAAGTGCGCTATCTGCGCCAAACTAAGATTCACCGAGTGCAATAAAACTATTCAAAAATTACACGGATGAGAAATTGCGTTTTTTGCAGCAATGACAAACGAGAACAGTTACTAGAAAATTTCTGTATCAAAATTGGCGTACAACGTGGCTATGTGAAAAAAAACTGGGGCTGCACCATGTGCATTACAGCTATTTAAAAGTTATACGGATAACAAAAGGTGGTTTTTGCACCAATGAAATATACCAACAGTTTGTAACGGCCGGGATAGTGGATCCACTGGACCACCGCAAGCGGTGGCAACAACAGCGCCAGGGAGCGGAGTCTAAGTAGGTCCCGGTATTCACCAGAGCCCGCTGCAAAGCGGGATGGACTTGCTGCGGCGGGAGTACTACCAGGTCGCGACCCCGGACGCGGCGGGCTTGCGGTGGCGGTCGAGGTGCAGCGAGGTACAGAAGCGAGAGGCGGGAACCGGAGTCGTGGGCAAGCAGGAAGGTCAGGGCAGGCGGCAGAGATTCGGAAATCGAGAAACGTAGCAAGTGGTCTGGTACACGGCAAGGCAAGAAGACACTTAGGAACGCTTTCTCTAAGGCTCAGGGCAACATAGATGCAGCAAGGAAGTCCTGTGGACCTCACCAATAAACAGGGGCAGCGCCTGGCAACCGGCCAATCATCGGTGCACTGGCCCTTTGGATCTACAAGAACGAGCGCGCGCCCTAGGGACCGGGCACGCGCGCCTCGGCCGGCAGTGGATGCGGACGGAGCAGGAACGCAGTTAGGTGAGTGGTTAGAAGGCGAGTGCGCCCGTGGGCCGGCCCGCTTGCAACAGCCCTACCCGTCCCGGGCAGGGACCCCGGAGGGGACGCACGGGTGTGCTTTGGGCCCGCGGGCAGGGGCGCGGCGCCGCTGTTACGTACCCCCCCTTTAGGTCTCCACCATCTTCTTGGCCGAAGGAACCTGCGAAAAGAAGCGCTTCCTGGTTCAAAATATTAGATTCTGGTTCCAGGACCTCCTCCTCATACCGAAGCCCTTTCCAAATCAACCAGGAAGAACCGTTTACCCCTGATGGTATCAATGGCCAAGATGTCCTTTACTTCAAAACACATCGGAGGATCTACCACGGGGATGGAAGACGCCACTCTTCTAGAGAACCGGTTCAAGACCAGGGGCTTTAGGAGGGGAGGCGTGGAACGGCATTTGGAATCCAGAGAGATGGGGGTAGGCAGAGGGCTTGTAGAAACCGGATTAAGCTGCCGGAGTACCCTTAAAGGCCCCAGAAACTGCGGACCCAATTTGTAGCTGGGGATCTTGAGGCGTAACGTATCTTGGAAGAGAAAGAAAGCCAAACAGTTATCCCTGGCTGGAACGTTGGAGGAGGCCTCCCCTCATGTTCCGCCTGGGTCTTCATGTGGGCAGAAGCCCGGTGGTAGTAAGCATGTTGGGTCTCCCGCAAATGGCCTGATGTCTGCGCACTTGTTATCCACAGCGGGAATCTCGGAAGCCGTAAGCCAAGGGGAGGGGAGGGCGTGGGTGATAACCGCTAGAAACAAGGAAAATGGAGAAAAACCGTAGAAGTCAGAGTTCACCCGATTGGTTATAGGAGAGACTCAGCCATGGAAGTAGCTCAGCCAAGTTGTCTGACGGGACCGGACTCGGAAACGAAAATGGGGGACGCAGGTATTCGCCCAATATCTGATTTACTATCTCTACTTGACCATTTGTGAATCTGTGGTGATGATAGGACAGAGTAGAAAAGTTCCAACTTGACTTGTAAGCGAGAACACAGGGCCCCACTCCAAAACCTTGGAGACAAATTGAATGTCCAATCATGGACACGATATGCGAGGGTAAGCATGCAGGCGAAAATATGGGGCTGGAAGAAATGGACCCGCTAGTTGTGGTAGCCAAGGGGGAGACCAGGGAAGCGGCACGAAGTGGGTCCATTTTGGAGAATCGGTCCATGACCACCCAGATGACAGAATTCCGCCGAGGAGGGCGGAAAGTCTGTGTGGATGGTCCCAATGCCTATGTGTGTGTCCATGGGGGACTTCTGGAATGGGCAGCACAGAGGGACTAAGAGGCCTGTGGCCCTATAGCGTGGGACCTTGTTCCGGGCACACGTGACACAGGAGAGAACAAGATCCTTTGATGTCCTGGAGCTGGGTTGGCCACCCAGGAGCCGCCCGTGAGATAGGGCGTTGGGACTTCCGTATCCCCGTGGTGGATCCGGCCAGAGAGACTATGCCCCCACTCCAGAATCTCTCCGCCTGAGCACAGCGAACATAGGTTTTGCCGGCTGGTACCTCCGGAGATCCACAGGTGCCCGCACTTGGATCAGCTGTTGTTCTGAGCAATACATGTGCTGAGACACTGGTTCTTCTCAGGTAATCATTTGAGTAAAGCACGGTCAGTGGGCATCCGACTTGATGTTCTCTTGTCGGGTCCGGCCGGAAGTGAATCTTGAAGATCAAATCCGGGGAGAAAAAGAGTGACCCCTGGCCTGGCGGGGTTCAAACGTGGGCTCGAGTGGACGCGGTACTTGAAGATTCTTGTGTTCCGTGAAGAAGTTCGTAATGGATGTCCGAGCTCCCTCAGCAAATGTCGCCATTCCTCAAGAGCCAATTTGATGGGAACAAAGCTCCGATCTCCTAATGGCATAGTACGTTCCGCGGCGAGAAGGTCTCTTCGAAAAAGAAACCGCAAGTGAGTGTCTTGCGCCCTTGGGACCCCTTCTGCGTAAGAGTGGCCCCTGAATACTACGGAAGAGGCAATTCCACCTCTAAAGAGAAGGTTTCTCGGGATCTGGTTCGGACCAACTATATGTGCTGAGGCAAAGCTGTCTTTACTCGACGAATGCTTGTTCTCACGCTGCCGGGGGGCCCGCCAACATTTCGGACTTGCATTCTTCCTAGTAAGGGCACGGATGGGAGCCACTCAAAGTAGAGAAATGGGGAAGAAATTGCCGGGGTGTTGTTTGTAGTTGGCGAACCCCAGGAAGCGTTGTATTAGCCCCCCGAAAGAACGACAGGTCGTGGCCACTGCTGGATCGCAGAGATGTTTAAAGGCTGGGGTCCATCTGTAGGAACCTCGATCGGTGACAAATGTACTCACGAGGAACAGTAGGCTGGCTGGTTGAACGAAACGTCTCTAGCTTGCATACAGGTCGGTTGTTACTCAAAAGTTGTAGAACCTGGCGCACCTGTGCCCGAGGTTCTGCATGTCTGGAGGAGAAGATCAGGATATTGTTAGAATACTATGACGCAGATGTTAAAGAAAGGTCCCCTGAAGACATCATTGGACAAATTCCTGAAATACGCAGGGGCGTGCATAGCCCAAAGGGCATCACAAGTATCAAAATGCCTGGACCGTCACGAGTATTGGAATTCCGTCCTTACCCTCGTCCCCTCACCGAATTCTGATAAGATTGTAGGCCCCCTTAGGTCCAACTTTGGAGCAACACCTTGGCCTCCACGGAGACCGTGTCGAAGAGCTCAGAGATCAGTGGGTAGGCGATAGCGAATTCGTTTCCGTGATCTTTTTATTAGCCCATGTTATCAAATGCACGGGATGAAGTGAGCCATCTTTCTTCTGCACAAGAAGAAACCCGGCAACGGATGGAGAGGAGGATTGCGAAATAAAAACTTTCTTGCAGGTTCTCCTGGATATAGGCCGACATGGCCTGAGATTTCGGCGATGGGACAGGGGGTAGACCCTTCTCGCGGGGGGCTGGGTTCCGGGGAGAAGGTCAATCGGGGCAGTCATATGGTCGATGATGGCGGCAAACGTCGAGATTACGTTCCCAAAGTCAGGTATCCAGCTGGCAGGCTGGCAGGGGATAAAAAAGACGACTGTGAGAGGAGGTGGGGCACCGGGCGTGGTGCCACCAAACAGAGGTCTGACACTCCGATCCCCCAAGGGGACCTCGCATGTCTTCCAGTCCAGCGAAGGGGCGTGACGTTGCAGCCAGGGTATAGCCCCAACAGGATCGCGAGGAAGCACGAGGCAGATCGTGGAAAGGAGACTCCTCTCCTGTGCAAGACACCTACAAGTAGAGGACACTGGCAGGGTTATGTACTGATATGGATTCGCTAACGGAAGCTCCCCACTGACGGAAGAGATAAGCAGGGCTTTCCCAGGAGATCACTGGAAAGCTGGTAACGGACACCAAAAGAGGAATGAATAAAGTTCCCGCAGAGCCGGAGTCCAGGAAGGCAGACGACCCGGGTACGGTAACCAGCATCCGTTGTTACCTCACTGGCAAATCATCGTGAAGAGGGAGACGGTAGCACCTAGGGATGCCTCTCCTACGGCTCCTAGGTCACACGTTTCCCCAAATGCCGGGGACGCAGCAGACAGAATTCTGCGGAGATGGTCCGGGACTGGCACAAGTAGAGGCAAAGGTTTTTCCGCACCGACGTCGGGACAGCTCTTGATCGATAAGTGAGCCTGATCTATCTGCCATTGGGTTCCTAGTGGAGACCTGCGGCGGAAGCGGCTGCAGGGACTCTGGATACACAGGAGCCAGACGAGGCTTGTCGGCGAGTCGTGCCGCAGTCTTGTTCCTGGGCGCAGCTCCTCTCGTCTCTCCGTGGAAACGACACATCTTATGCGGGTGGCTATGTGGATGAGTTAACCGCTAGACAGACCCTTCTGAATGTGGCGCAGAGATCGGCGTCATTCAGGATAGCTCGGAAGCAAAGTGTAAATGGGTACGGGAACTGGACGCGTGACCCCTACTGGAGGAGTCCCCCTGACGAAGGTCAGGAGTAGCCGTCTGGAGGGACAGAGCACGTGCTGGCTCCTCGAAAACGCTACGGTATTCGGTGTGGAAAGGTCCTGTTGGTTACTGCACAGGGCCGTTTCCGAATCCCAGTGGGGGGGGTCACCCAGACCAGGGCTTTTCCGGATAGCAGGCTCACCACAAAGACGACTTTTTACCTTTCCGTGGGGAACTGGTCCGCCATCGGCTCCACGTGCATGGAGCGCTGAGTAATGAAACCTCTGCAGAGCTTAAGCTCCCCGTCGAACTTGGAGGGCAATGATAAACAAAGCTTCGGGCCCAAGGTTGCCAGCGGGACGGCAGGAGGAGACAGAACCACCGGCGAAGAAGACGGTTGCTGCTGCTGGGACGCCAGAAGTTGTCGCATCTTGGCGGAGAGCTGGCCCAATTGCTGTGCCTGTTGCGCGATCTGCTGCGACTGCTGGGCAACAATGGTCGTAAGGTCCGCAAGACTTGGCAGGGGCACCTTAGCGGGATCCATGGCTGGATCTAACTGTAACGGACGGGATAGGGGATCCACTGGACCACCACGAGCGGTGGCAACAACCGCGCAAGGGAGCGGAGTCTAAGTAGGTCCCGGTATTCACCAGAGCCCGCCACAAAGCAGGATGGACTTGCTGCGGCGGGAGTCCTACCAGGTCGCTACTCCTGACGCGGCGGGCTTGCGTTGGCGGCCGAGGTGCAGCGAGGTACAGAATCGAGAGGCGGGAACCGTAGTCGTGGGCAGGCAGGAAGGTCAGGGCAGGCGGCAGAGATTCGGAAGTTGAGAAACGTAGCAAGAGGTCTGGTACACGGCAAGGCAAGAAGGCACTTAGGAACGCTTTCTCTAAGGCTCGGGGCAGCATAGATCCAGCAAGGAAGTCCCATGGACCTCACCAATAAATAGGGGCAGCGCCCGGCAACCGGCCAATCATCGGTGCGCTGGCCCTTAAATTTACAAGAACAAGCGCGTGCACACCCTAGGGGAACAGGCACGCGCGCCTCGATCGGCAGGGGGTGCTTACGGAGCAGGAACGCGGTTAGGTGAGTGGTTAGGACGAGTGCGCCCATGGCCCATCCCGCGGCCAGCAGCGCTACCCGCCCCGGGCAGGGACCCCGGACAGGACGCACGGGTGCGCCTGCGGCCCGCGGGCCGGAGCGCGGCGTCGCTCATTACACAGTTACTACAAAATTTCTGTATCCAAATTTAAGTACAAGGCGGCTCTTTGAACAAAACTGGGCCGCACCACCTGCAATACAGCTGTTTAAAAGTTACACGGATAACAAAAGGTGGTTTTTGCACCAATGAAATAAACCAACAGTTACTAGAAAATTTCTGTATCCAAATTTAAGTACAAGGTGGCTCTTTGAAAAAAAACTGGGCCGCACCACATGCAATACAGCTATTTAAAAGTTACATGTATGAGAAATTGCGTTTTTTGCAGCAATGACAAATGAGAACAGTTACTGGAAAATTTCTGTATCAAAATTGGCATACAACGTAGCTATTTGAAAATAAATGGGGCCCACCAAAGTGAAATACAGGTATTTAAATTTAACGGATGAGAAATTGCATTTTTTGTAGCAATGACAAACGAGAACAGTTACTAGAAAATTTCTTTATCAAAATTGGTGTATAACGTGGCTATTTGAAAAAAACTGGGATCGCACCACGTGCAATACAGCTATTTAGAAGTTATACGGATAACAAAAGGTGGTTTTTGCACCAATGAAATACACCAACAGTTACTACAAGATTTCTTTATCCTAATTTAAGTACAAGGTGGCTCTTTGAACAAAACTGGGCCGCACCAAAATGAAATACAGTTATTTATAAGTTATACAGATATGAAAAGGTGGTTTTTGCACCAATTCAATACACCAACAGTTACTAGAAAATTTCTGTATCCAAATTTAAGTACAAGGTGGCTCTTTGAACAAAATGGCTGCACCAAAGTGAAATACAGCTATTTAAAAGTTATACGGGTAACAGAAGGTGGTTTTTGCACCAATGAAATACACCAACAGTTACTAGAACATTTCTGTATCCTAATTTAAGTACAAGGTGGCTCTTTGAACAAAACTGGGCCGCACCAAAGTGAAATACAGCTATTTAAAAGTTACACGGATAACAAAAGGTGGTTTTTGCACTAATGAAATACACCAACAGTTACTACAAAATTTCTGTATCCAAATTTAAGTACAAGGTAGCTCTTTGAATAAAACTTGGCCTCACCACATGAAATACAGATATTTAAAAGTTACATGTATGAGAAATTGCATTTTTTGCAGCAATGACAAGCGAGAACAGTTACTAGAAAATTTCTGTATCAAAATTGGCATACAACGTGGCTATTTGAGAAAAAATGGGGCCCACCAAAGTGCAATACAGCTATTTAAAAGTTACACGGATGAGAAATTACATTTTTTGCAGCAATGACACACAACAACGTGGCTATTTGGAAAAAAATGGGACGCAGAAAATAAAAGGTACAATTTCACCTCAGGTGCGAGGTTTGCTGGCCAAAAAGTGGTAAAAATTGCCATTTCAATGCAGGTTCAAAGCAGAGTCTGGGCTGCACAATATGCACCCTTCTTTCCAAAGCCTGTCTGTCTGTCTGTCCGCCTGTCCGTTCGTCCGGCCCCCATTCCTGAGCTGTCTGGTGTGTTCCTTAGTTTTCATGATGCTGTTTGCTCACTAATGTTGTCTAACAAACCTCTGAGGCCTTCACAAAACATCTGTAATTATTCTCAAAATAAATTACATACAGATGTACTCTATTTAATAATTAGGTGACCTCTAAAAGCAATTTGTCTCAGAGGTATCTGAGAAAGTGGCTGAATACATATGCAAGTCACAGACCCAGCCATGCAGCCTACATGGCCGCTGCCGCCTGCACCGTGCGGCGCAAGCAGCAGCCGAGGCTGAACAGCCGGGATCTTCTGATCCTGTCTGTTCAGCTCGCAGGAGGCCACGCAGCTCCCAGGAGGCCGCGCATCAGGCGCGCGATGACGTCATTACATTAAATTACTGTTCCGCAACCTGTCCCACGAAGCCATGTGATGCTCCGGAGCAGTTTAAGAGTAGGGGACAGCTGGTGAGTATTAGTATTATTTTTTTTTTAAACTACTTTCTGTCCCTGCCTGCCTATAAGTAGCCCTGCCTACCTATACACTGCCCCTGGCTGCCTATATACTGCCCTGCCTAGCAATACACTGCCCCTAGCTACCTACATATTGCTCCTGACTACCTATATACTCCCCTACCTACCTATACACTGCCCCTGGCTGCCTATATACTGCCCCTGGCTACCTATATACTGCCCTGCCTACCTATACACTGCTTCTGGCTGCCTATATACTGCCTGGCTGACTATATACTGCCCTGCCTACCTATACACTGCCCCTGGCTGCCTATATACTGCCCTGCCTGCCTATATACTGCCCTGCCTACCTATACACTGCCCCTGGCTACCTATATACTGCCCCTGGCTACCTATATACTGCCCTGCCTACCTATACACTGCCCCTGGCTGCCTATATACTGCCCCTGGCTACCTATATACTGCCCTGCCTACCTATACACTGCCCCTGGCTACCTATATACTGCCCCTGGCTACCTATATACTGCCCCTGGCTACCATATACACCTGCCTCCTTTGGCTGGCTACTATATACTGCCCCTGGCTACCTATATACTGCCCTGCCTACCTATAACTCGCCTTGTCTGCCTAATACACTGCCCCTGGCTACCTTTATACTGCCCTTCCTACCTATACACTGCCCCTGGCTACCGATATACTGCCTGCCTACCTATACACTGCCCCTGGCTACCTATATACTGCCCCTGGCTACCTATACACTGTCCTGCCTACCTATATACTGCCTTGTCTGCCTATACACTGCCCCTGGCTGCCTATATACTGCCCTGCCTACCTATACACTGCCCCTGGCTACCTATATACTGCCCTGCCTACCTATACACTGCCCCTGCCTACCTATACACTGCCCCTGGCTGCCTATATACTGCCCCTGGCTACCTATATACTGCCCTGCCTACCTATACACTGCCCCTGGCTACCTATATACTGCCCTGCCTACCTATACACTGCACCTGGCTGCCTATATACTGCCCTGCCTGCCAATATACTGACAATCGCTACCTATATACTGCCCCTGGATACCTATATACTGCCCTGCCTACCTATATACTGCCCCTGGCTGCCTATATAGTGCCCTGTCTACCTATATACTGCCCCTGCCTACCTATATACTGCACTTGGCTGCCTATACACTGCTCTGCCTGCCTATATACTGTCCCTGGCTGGCTATACACAACCCTGCCTGTCTATACACTGCCCTGCCTACCTATATACTGCCCCTGGCTGCCTATATACTGCCCTGCCTGCTTATATACTGCCCCGCCTGCCTATATACAACCCTGCCTGCATATATAATGCCCAGGCTGCCTATATACTGCCCTGCCTACCTATATACTGCCCTGCCTGCCTATATACTGCCCTGCCTATAAACTGCTCTGCCTGCCTATACACTGCCCTGCCTGCCTATACACTGCCCTGCCTGCCTATACACTGCCCTGCCTGCCTATACACTGCCCTGCCTGCCTATACACTGCCCTGCCTACCTATATACTGCCCCTGCCTGCCTGTAGACAGGCCCTGGCTGCCTATAAGTGGCCCTGCCTGCCTACATACTGGCCCTTGCTGCCTATAAGTGGCCCTGCCGACCTACATACTGGCCCTGCCTACCTACATACTGGCCCTGCCTGCCTATATACTGGCCCTGCCTACCTAATGGGGGTCTACCTATTTACATGCCACTTATCTGACATTTTTTAATTTCTAATTTTTAGGGTCTAACATACGCTGTTTGGGGAATTGATAGGAAAGTGCTGGAAAAGAGAGGAGTCTAAGATGTATTTGTGGTAAATTCTACAGGGACGAGTAGTGACGAGTAGTGCTGTTTTCATGTGATGGGTCTCATATCAATCCAAGAACAAAAGCAAAAGACCCTGTGAAAATGCTGGTGGAAGCTGGTAAGATTATGTTATTATCCACAGTGAGATGAGTACTCTGTCAACATGGGCTGAAAAGTCACTCTGCCAGGAAGAAGCATTTACTCCAAAATAAATATATAAAAGCCAAATTAATGTTTGCAAATGCACACAGAAACAAAGATCTTCATTTCTGGAGACTAGGGATGAGCGATTATAATCGACAAAGTTGAAATCAGCACGATTTTTAGGCTGATCGGAAAATTCCGATCACACGATATTTGAGGTGACAATCTGCAGATAATCTATTACTATCGCGCCATTTTCGGCGCTTCCTGTCATTTTGGCGGCCAGCAAATCAGCTTTGAGCATAGAGCAGGGTGAGCTGGGTGTCCGATGTCATGGCTGTGATGTGTATGGTTGTCATTGGCTGGAAAAATCAGATGACCTCATTTTGCATAGAACAGCGTTTCCTGTTCATCATCAGTGTTTCAGTGTCTCTCACTAGAGCAGGACGTGTGCTAGGTCTCTCTCAATACAGCTCAGCTCAGAGACACATTTCTTCTCTTTATTCATAAAGACAACTATGCTTTTAGCTGTGAACATTAGAATATAGCGCATACATAGAACTCCCCAATTCATAATTCGGCTAGGCCTATTAGTTTCCTGGCCCCCTCTCATAATTTAGATCACTCTCCGACAATATTGTTAGCCAAACGCCCAAAATGAGAGCATACGATCATAGCTATTAAAAGTTATGTCTTTATTCATACATTACAAAAGTATATAAAAAGGAGGAAAAACGCACGGTACATAGAGAATCACCAAAATGTAATAGCTGGTGAGACATATACCAACCAAACCCTCTATAAAGTGCAAAACATGTAGTGTATATATACTGCTATAAGTAAAAATGCATAAATCTCCCATATCCCAATATCTGATTACTCTAGATACATAATGCCTCTAACATCAAAAGTATAAATCTAATAATAGACAATGGCATATATCCAGCAATAGTCAAAGTTACAGCCCGGGAAATATAGAAAACATATGCGTTAATGCAGTACTTAACCAGTGAAAGAGGTGGTGGATGCGTATCACCAGCACCCCAACGCGCGTTTCGCTTGTTGTGACTTGCTTCCTCAGGGGGTGATAACCATGTTCCTATCCCACCATCATTAAATAGTACTCTAATCATACCTACACCTGGAGTCTCGTCGGCGCAGACATCATACTCGAAGGGAAGACGCTGCCTGCCCCACTTCCGGCAGTCTTACGCAAATCGCGCATGCCCGAAGGAAAATTCCCGGACATGCGCCCTGCGCAGTTAGATGCCGGAGCCGGCGGCCGTACCATTCCCCGCATGAGACATGCGCACTGCTCCAGGTTAGTTCTTAAAGGTACATCTACGCTAGCAGCAATATTATAATTGAAGTGGTTACACATCTATCTCATTGATGTTCCATGATATGCATTAACTAACAACACAGAATCTAAGTACAGAATCTAAAAAGATGCCATACAGCATAATCCAGATATACTCATTACTAGATACATTGAATGACATAAATATGAGTGTAGATACATTATTAGAATTTAACAAACTCAGAGTCTATATATACTCATTATTAAAAGCAATCCACACATATATAGAGGTTTAGTAAGATCTTTATCTCTTGTCCATTCACGGCATCCGCTGGCCAATTCACATACAGCTAATCCGAGTTTCGTATATATAATTCATATCATCCAATTCATCGCTGCAGCTTGTATCAGATATCGTGCAGTACAATGAAGAGTCTCAGAGCTATAAATGGTGGGAAACGAAAACAGTTAAAAACATAATAAAAGAGGAAAATATGGCAGAGAATAAAGGGGCACAATTGGTCTCCCCGCTTTATTATTGTAGAGACCATCTGTGTCAAATTCTTAAGAATGGTGCAAAATTCAATTTCTCATTTAGTCCGGTTGGGGCCATAGTGTTAATTGCTACAATCCATCTGGTCTCTTTTTGTTCTAGGGTCTTCATGACGTCACCCCCTCTAATTCCTAAATGGACTAGATCAATACCCTTCACTTTCAATAATGCGGCATTACAATTATGATGTTTTAAGAAATGTCTTGGTAAGGTTTTAAGTTGTCTACTATCTTCTACATCCACGGCTGCTTTAATGTCACGTACATGCTCCCGTACTCGTACCTTCAGCTCACGTGTAGTTATGCCAATATATGATTTTGAACATGGGCAGCTGGCCATATATACCACATTTTTCGTATAGCATGTGATATAATGTCTAATCTTGTATTCACGAGTGCCATCAGATGTTAAAAAAAACATCTGTCTTCAGCATATTACAGCATGCGACACACTTGCCACAGGGAAAAAAACCTTGTTTGGGGCCTCTAGTACTGAACGGGTTTCGATTCTGAACTACATAGTGGCTCCTAACTAGATGATCACGCAAATTAGGAGCCCTCCTTGCAGTTAGCAAGGGATGATCAGGGGTTTCTCTTGCCAGCATGGGATCGGTTTTCAATATACCCCAATGCTTGTCAAGAATGTTCCGTAATTGGGGCCATTGTTGGTTATATGTGGTAATAAAGCGAATGCTTCCCTCTATTCTTCTTTTCCTATTGGATTGTAATTAAAGATGGGCGAATTTCCCGAAATTAGTTTCGTTCACTTCGCCAAATTTCTCGGCAAAAAATAACTTCGTTCCCAAAATTACTTCGGAGGGAAAATCCTTTTAAAAAAGAGCTTTTTCCCAAAAAGGGGGGTTTGCATAGACCCTGAAAGGTGCTGTAGAACGTTGTGCCTGTTTAAATATGCAGAGGAGCTTGGTTTGGGTTTTTCTTTACAATTTTTGGTTTTATTTATGACACCACAGGGACTGGCCCCCCAAATTTTAAAGAAACGCTTCATAAAAAACCCCCGGGGCCCATTTAAAGGAGGGAAAAAACTGCCCAAAAAAAACTGAAGCGGGAATGGCCGTAAAGTCATGCCAGAAAAAACCCGGGAAAAAAAAAAAAGCTAAGAGCTCAGGGGGCCCAACTTTAAAGTAAACGGGATTTGTGGAGGGACGGGGTTACCCACAGCAGCATGAGGCAGAAAAATGGCAAAATAAACACGGGTGTGTGGGTTAAACCCCAGCACAGCATGGGGTCGGCAGGGGGCCAATGACATTCGGGAGGTGGAAAAAAAACAGGGGGTGGGCCCAAAAGAGTGGCAAAGACCCAGTTTTTGATTTTGGGGCCCATCAACAGCAAAGCGCTGAGGTCAGACAGGGGAAATGACAATTTGGTGTAGGTCACGGAAATCAGCCAAAGCAGCAGCATGAGGTCGGACATTTGGCAAAAGGGAAAAAAACAGTTGTTAGGTCAAAAGCAGCAGCCACAGCAGGAGATGAGGTCAGCCCAGTGGCAAAAGGGACACAGTGTGTAGGTCACGGCAGCAGCAGCATGAGGTCAGGAAAGTGGCACAATGACATTCTGGAGGGGGGGGAAAAAAACCGGAGTGGGCCCCAAAGAGTGGCACAATGCCCACAGTTTTTGAGTTGCCGGCATCAACAGCCCAGCAGCTTAGGTCAGCCCAGTGGAAACAAGACAGAGTGTTTTGGTCACGGCATCACCCCAACAGAACAGCAGTTTGAGGTAGACAGTGGCCAATAAACACAGTGTGTGGGTTCCAGGGGCCCAAGCAGCAGGGTCAGGCAGGGGGCAAAATTTACATTTGGGGGTGGCAAAAACAGGAGAAGGCCACAGAGGGGAAAAAGGGAAAACAGTGTGGAGGTCAGGGCAGAAAGCCATAGCAGGCATGAGGTAAAGCATTTGGGCACAATAAATTTCGGGTGGGGAAAAAAAAAACAGGAGTGGGCCACAGAGTGGGACAAAGAAACAGTGTGTAGGTCCCCCCCCCCAAGCAGCCCAAAAGCAGCAGCATGAGGCAGACGGGACAAGGGAACATTTTGTGGGGGGTCACGGCCCAAGCGGGCCACAGCAGCAGCGAGGCCCGACAGTGGCCAATCACATTCTGGAGGGGGGAAAAAAACAGGGTAGGCCACAGAGGGGGAAACAATAAACCCGGGGTTTTTGGGTAAAGGAAAGAAACCCAACCCCCAGGAGCAGCAAGGGGTCAACATGGCCAACACAATCTGGAGGTGGAAAAAAACAGGAGAAAGGCCAAAAGAGGGGGACAAATGACACAGTGTGTAGGTCACGGTTTCAGCCCCCCCAGCAAGCATAAGGTCAAAACAGTGGCACAATCAAAAGTCGGGAAAGGGGGGGCAAAAACAGGAGTAGGCCCACAGAGTGGGACAATGACCAGTGTGAAAGGTCGGGGGCAGCACCCACAGGAGCAGCATGGGGTCAAACATTTTTGCACAAGGGGACACAGTTTTTTAGGTCACGGCACAGCAGCACGAGTCGGGCAGTGGCAAAATTTGGAATTTCGGGAGGGGGAAAAAAAAACAGGAGTATGCCACGAGTGGGGGTTGGGTTTTGGCAATCCCGGGCCCCTTAAAAAGATCTTTTTGGTGGAGAGGGGGAGAAACTGTCAAGATGTGTGGATCGGGCGGGTGGGGGCATCAAATGGGGGCTGAGGCAGGTAGTTTAAACCCCAGACTCTTTTCTCACATTTTGGGGGGAGGCTTCAGGCTGATATAGCCCTGAGCCAAAGGGCCTTTGGGTTTTGTGGGGAAAAACCGGGCCGATCCAGCCCTGTTTCCCATTTTGATAAAGGTCAGTCGTTACACTTTTTCCCCTTGGGACAAGCGGGTTCCCCTTTGGGGGTTTAACGAGGGGCCCCCGGCACTGACACCCGGGTCTGATGCCCAAAATGGCCCGGGGGGAAAAGGGAAACTTCTCCACTGCAAACTTGGGAAGTTGCGGCCAAAATCCCGTTTGGCTGCCCCTTTTTTCCAGCGGGGTCTTCTTAAATGGGGGGGGGGGGCCGAGTTTTGTCCAAGTTTTTCCCCCACCCGTTGGGGTTTAGGGACGCTCCAGGTCCTGCTGCTGCTGCTGCCCTTCTGCTGTGGGGACCCCCCCTCCCCATAGGCGGGTGAAGGAAAAACCCGCCATCAGTGAATCCAGACTTAGGTTAATGCTGATGGAGCTGGTACGCTCCTACCCCCCCACCTTCCCCCCCGCAGCCGCCCCGGGAGGGAGTACGTGAGCACTGAGGGAAACCCCCCGGGCAGACCCTTTAGAGGAGGGAAATTTCCGCACATAGGCAAACGGCCAACTGATTTTTGGGGGATTTTTCCCCCTAGTAAATTTGAGTTTGTCCTCCCCCTCAATAGCTGGGAAAAAGGCTTCCATTTTGGACCGGGAGTGAGGTTCCCAAAAGGGTTTGGGGAGCCAGAAACATCCCTCTGCCGGATGCTGATATTCGGCTGTCACTAGCCAGGCAAAAAAAGCATTTCTGCGGGGCCCCTGCACAAATGGGCTCCGAGGGCTCCCTGCCCCCAAACCACTGTATCTGGGCCCCAGTGTTGGGGGTCATCTTTCCCCCCGGTTCCCTTTCCCCATCTCCATCTCCTCCTCCACGCTCCTGCTCCTCCTCTCTTGGGCCCTGGGTTTGAAAAAACCATCATTTCACCCGACAATGCTTCTGCTCCAATGGGCCTCCCCCTCCTCCATTTCAGTCCCCACCGGAAATCATTGGCCACGAGATGTAGTCGCCACGCCCCCAGTCCCCCGCCAGACAGATTTTTCAGCTCTGGGTTTCCAAAGGGCCTTTAAGCAGTGGAATGAAAGTTATTCATCCCGTTGTCCTGGCGGGTGACAAAATAAAGGGGGCCCCCTCCCAAAGGCCTCAAAAAAACGGGAGGTTTTCACGCATGAGGGTGCCCCTGGCTGACAAACAAAGTTACACAGGGGGGTACTTCTGTCCCCGGTTTAAAAAAATTGGGGAAAGCCTTTCTCTGTTTTATACAGTCGGTCCCCAAAATTTTGCAGGGTGGAATTCCCAAGGGTGGACACATCGCCTAAAAAGAGATGTGTTTTGGGGGAGGGCCGTTTCCATGCCAAAAAACCCAGGGGGGGTGTTCCTGGCTTTGGGAGAAGGGATTAAAGGGAGGGGTGCACAGTTTCCCGGCCATTTTTTTAGAAAAGTTCTGAAGTCGGGGAAAACTTCAGGAAAACCTTTTTTCCCAAACCCAAATTTAAAAACTTTCGCCATGCAGGGCGCATGGGCCATCCCTCCTCGGGTGCAGCGCGGACAAACCCGTTTCCCCCCATTTTCCGTCACCATGGTTCCCAAATTTTTGTTGGCGCGGGGGGAAAGCCCACATCCCATTTTTGTGCATTGGGGCCGGAGCCCTTCCTCCCCTGTGTGCTTCGTTCCCGAGGCCCAAACCAGGTGTAAAACTGCTGGGGGCACCGCTTTTGCCCTCCCCCATTTTGGTTTTGAAGGGGCATTTCTTGTGGAGGGGGTTTAGATGGTGTTTGGGGGGGAGGAGGGGGAGGCGGGCATTTGGGCGCAGGAGCAGCAGGGTTTTACAACGTGGAGGAGAAAACGGGGATTTCCGGGCCAAGTTGTTGGTATGGGCCCGGGCCGGGGGCACATTCACCCCGTGGGGCCCCAAAAAGGGCATGTACTGGCCCTGACCGGAGTTATAGCTCCAACTTCCGTGCTGGCCCCTTTTCACCTTGGAACAAACCCAAAAAGCTTAAGGACTGGCCCCCTTCTGTTCACATATTTAGAAATTCTGGTACTACCCCCTTTTGGGAAAAAAATTACGGTTGGAACTCTCCAAACTCGGCTCGGCACAAGCCATTAGGGTTTTCCCGAATGGTGCAGAGTCCCCAATTTTGGGAAAAGGGGGGGACTGCAGTACCAACAACTTGGACAGGGGCAAAGGGCAGGTGCGCACCTTAGGAAGGTTGGAAAGCATACTGTTTTTCTCTTTGCAAAAAGCCTCGCTGAACGACCCGCTGGCCCCCCATGAGTTTGCTAGGAGCAAAGGGGCATCTGGGCCCGGGGGGATGGGTGTCAAAGAGAAACACTCCCCTTTTCCAGGGGGGGTGGACCTTGACTGGCTGCAATGGGGATGCGTACCCCTGGGGGGCTGCTGCTGCACTTTTTTCCCGCTCGGCGGAGGTGGACCCCATCTAGCCACGTTTTTTCCCCGGGCCAAAGGGTGGTGACCTGCATGTGTTGAGGGAGGGGCCCTGGTGCCAAAAGTTAGCTCCCTGGCCACGCTTCCCCTTTTGCTTACAGATTCTAAAATATACCCAAAATTCGGCTCCTCCGGGGTCTTAGCAAAATTTTTCCCCACCGCCGAGTTCGATTTTTCCCCCCAACGCTCCGCATTTAGTGAATTTCCCCCCGCCGCTGCCCGCTGGGGCCCGGTGCCGCCTTTTTTGGCCTGCGAAGCCCGGGGGTTTTTTCCCCGTTTGGCCCCTTTGGGTTTCCCCACCTCACACTGCTGCTATCCTATGACTAAAGGCCACTTTACCCCCTTTCTGGCTGCCCCCGCTGCCTGACGCGCAAAACCCCCCTTTTTCCCCGACGGGGTGATGAAGCCCTTGCCTCACCCCGGTCCCAAGTGCGGTCGGGTACA
>JAODAL010064205.1:0-18853 GCA_025379985.1 Phyllomedusa bahiana
CCACAACAGAGCGCGGGTCCTTTCCCTATAGACGCTGAGGACACTGGGGCTGAAACGAAAACGCTGTTCTATGTAAAACGGGTCTGTGTTTTTTTCCCAGCCAAACCCCAACCCCATACACATCCCCAGTCATGCGTGCACACACAGTCACCTGCTTTTCTGAATTTGATTTGCTGGCCCCAAAAATTACAGGAAGGCCGAAAAAGGCGCGATCTAATAGATGATGCTAAATTTTTAAACCCTTTTAAATTACGCATGTCGGAAAATTCGATAAACAAAAAAACCTTGCGATTTAAACTTTGTCGAAAAAAATCGCTCAACACTAATTGGGGAGGTTTCTTATTTGAATTCTTATCTTCTTTACGATGCTCGGGATTTTACAAAGGTTTGTTATGACTCTTCCAGAAGTTCGGCTTACCACAAACCCATTACTTCAGGTAATTTACCATTCTCCAGCAATAAATGGTTCTTTTTTAAACATTTTCATATTTGAACAGGTCCTGGACCCTGTTCAACCACCATGATGACAAATTATGGACTATTGCCTGGTACCTTTATCACTGTATAGCAGATACAAGAGATTTTCCTTGTCCCATTGTTCATCTTGGAAAATCTCAGACCATCGGAATCTTATTACAGGGGAAAAGTAAATTCCCACGGTTTTGGGCCCCGGACCCATCTCTCAACAAGAATTCACTCAGGGGGGGGGGGGGGGGCAAACATTAGACTTTTTATCAAATTTTTTTCCCTCAAATGAACCTCAATATTTCATGAGACTATATTATCTTTACACACAAGCTCAGTGAGAAACGACAGATTAGAAAGTTAGAACACAATGAAAGATTTTCACTCTTTGATTCTTCGTTATAGAGCAATAGAGAATACGCTAGTCTCTGACTTTTGCAGCCACATTTTGCAGTCAAAAGACAGATCTGCAGAAATTTTATGCAAGGTCTTCAAGGTAGATTTTACATGCTTGAAAATAACATAGTTCAAAGAGTTTAGAGAACAAACAAGATAGTTCCAATATGGATTCAGAGAGACAATTTACATCAATCAGTACAGCAGGTTCAGGAGTGGGAGAGTCAGAAGTATAGAGTTCAAATTTGCTTCATACCATGGCGAGTTAGTCTCCCACCTTGTCACCCATTGAGCTACATGGTCAGATGTCTGCTCACATCCTGGACTATACCCCCACAGACATGTAAAAAAAAAGCAGGTCCATTTTTGAGGACAGGCGGAGCAGGCGGCCGCTCACCTTAATGGGTGGAGGTTGTCCCAGGGTCATACTGATGCTGATCACCCATTGACTAAACCCATGCATAGATAATAAAAAGCACTCCCAAGTTCTAGTGCAAATCAAAATATTTATTCATTCAGTATTTAATCCATAAGCTCCAAGTAGAGGTGATTAATGCAATTTTGACAATTTAGGTGCCGTTTCAGTCATGGACTTTTCTCTAACATGTCACATGATGATGAAGTAATAGTAGTAGGAAGAAATAAAGGTCATAGCCTAGGAGGAGAGAGGAGCACTAAAACATAAAAAAAAAACATATATTTGATATTGCTGGAATCGTTCGAGTGGAATACAGAAACAAATATTTAACTGAAGAGTAAAACCCTAAAAAATAAACGCGAAACAGGGGACAAGATATTCTTTTTTTGCATTTTACCCCACTTAGAATCTTTTTTCCAGTTTTCTAGTATCCTGTGCTATGGTCAATGGCACTATTAAAAAGAACAAAAACAAAGTCACTGTGGCTGCTTACCCCTAGATCGATTTAAATGAATATGAAGGCTTAGCGTTTAGAGAACAAAGATCCCTAAGTATTTTAAAGGAATTACAGGAGGAAGGTGGTGGTGAAGAGTATGTTGCTGACTTGAATGTCAGCCATAAGTATTCAAACCCACAATTCTATCCCCTCCAAGCTAAGGTCCCGGCACTGGATGCATTCCAGACTGCCATGGAGAGAGATCTAAAAATCATTAATAAAGAATCTAAAAAATGTAAAAAGCCCCATGTTAGGAACAACAATAATCTGACATACTCCCAGAGAAAGGCGTTATTTGAATTGAAGAAGAACAACAATTTAATAATTAAGAAATCGGATAAGGGGGGCCAGATAGTAGTGTTAGATGATAAATTATATAAAAAACTATCTATGGAAACTCTGAACGACAAAAGCACATACCGTAGTTTGGGGACAGATCCGACAAAATATTTTCAGATAAAACTTTTAAAACTCCTAGAGGAGGGGGTGGGATAGTGTGTGTTAACAGAGAAACAGAAAACATATCTTTTTGAGAAAAATCCGACAATCCCTATATTTTATGGTATTCCCAAAACCCATAAAAACATGTTTCCTCCCAAACTCCGCCCCATTATTTCTAGTAATGGTTCCCTAAGTGAAAAATTAAGTGAGTGGATAGATGATTGTCTTCAGCCCCGTCCGACTTTCCCGGGATACCTCAGGATAGTAAGCGTGCTTAAAACTTTTTAAGAACATGGGGAAAGGAATTCGAAAAAATAATGGCTAGTTTTGATGTGGTTAACCTGTACTCTAATATACCACATCAACTGGCAATCTCAGTGATAGAACATTTCTTGAATTTAAGCAGGGAGTACAGTGAAGAGCTAAAAGTTTTCATCATACAGAGCACTCATTTTTTATTAGAGCATAATTATTTCAAATTTGATGGTTCCTTCTTTTTACAGCTCATGGAAGCCCCTATGGGTGCTTCCGCCTCCCCTACTATCGCCAATATATATATGGCATGGTGGGAACAACAGGTCTTGTATGTTCCAGCAACCCCCTTTGGTGATGCGGTGATATGGTATGGGCACTACATCGATGACCTCCTGTTTATATGGGATCACGATGTAGCGTCCATCCCCAAATTTGTAGATTACATCAACAGTAACCCATATAACTTGAAATTTACCTTTGCCAGTGATCCGTCTAAGATGATGTTCCTTGATTTAGAACTGGAGGGTTCTTTAGAGTTGGGCAGAATTGTCACAAGACTTTACAGAAAACCGCACAGTGGTAACACATTGTTACAGGCAACGAGTGGTCACCCTGCCCATACAATAGCAGCGATCCCAGTGGGTGAATATATATAAGAGCAAGGAGAGCGTGCTCGTTAGATAGTGATTTCCAAAGGGAGAAAGAGGTTATTGATGGAAGATTATTGGCCCGGGGTTACTCGCCAACAGTTCTAAAACAAGCTTTTGATAAAGTAAATAGCATGACACAACAAGCGCTGGTGAGTCGACAAAAGACAGTGGAACAGAAAAAGAAGGCACATGTAGTATTCTCTACTAGCTATAGCGAGAATTTTGAGGAAATAAGAAAGATCTTTTTTAAAAACTTACAGATATTACGACAGGATGATATCTTAAAACAGTATGTGGAGGAGGGCATAAAATGTATCTCTAAGCGAGGGATTTCCCTAGCCAATGAAATATCCCCGAGTCTATATAACAGCAACAAAAAAGGTGAGACTTGGTTGCAACACAAGGGATTTTTTCCATGTGGTGGGAACAGATGTAACTTATGTGTTTTTGCTAGTAAGGGTGAATATTTTACCAATAGTGACAACACTAGACAATTTAAATGTGGTCAATATATGAACTGCGATACGGATCATGTTGTTTATCACATACATTGCACTAAGTGTAATCTAATGTATATTGGTAGTACCATTAGGAAGCTGAAACAGAGAATTGCAGAACATATTGCGGGGATCCGCAAAGGACAAGCCCATTTATCAGGAGCTACAAAGCATTTTGTTGAAATTCATGAAGGTAGTACTGCATCGTTTAAATATGGCGCGATAGAAAGAGTGAGCAAACCCTCGCAAGGAGGGAATTGGGAGAGAAAGATCAGATTACGAGAAGCCTATTGGATCCTGATGTTGGACACGAGGTATCCAAAGGGCATGAATAGGTGTAATGATCTGTTGTACATTCATTGAATACAAAATGAGAGATTGACAAGTACTGCAGGAGATGACACTTTGTTTCACATCTTGTTAGATATTTTGCTAGAATGTATTTATGACACATATTCAACAGTATCAATGTGTTTTTTAAGCACTGGTCTGTCGTTTTAGTACAGTATACAATGGATATGAGTAAAGTAAGAGATTGATGAGATAGTAGTAATAACATAGTGTTAATTATGATACAAAACATATCCTTAGGAATATACACTGATAGCATATGTTTCAGAGAATTGACACCCGCTGGAAATGTTTAAGAAGGGGTTAAGTGTTTGGCACACGCCCATAGCACATGTGACTTGATGACGTGTTTTTAAGATTTATATAAATGTTGGTGTTTTAAATATGGAAGCACGCGGTGAACAAGGACCCTGCTAGGTCCGAAATGCGTTGGCGTTATAAGGCACTTTTGCACTGTCCTGTGGGATGTATATGTAACCAATAAATAGGTGGATGGATAAATCGCTGGATGCTCCATGTTTGGATTTTTTCCAATTAAAAAGAACATCTTGCCCCACAAAAAAAAGCTCTCCTATGTTTATGTAGATGGAAAAATGAATAAAGTTTTGACTCTTGAAAGGCGGAGAGGAAAATAATGAAGAGACATATTATTATGATGGCTGTCAGATAGGGGTTAAAGAGGATGTATCGCTTCTTCAGTTTGTGTGTTTTATTGTACTCTCAGCTTCTCAGCTCTACAAATTCAGGGGCGTTTCTCCCCTCCCAGCTGAGTGTTTCTTAACTGAAGGGGGATGACATCATCCCCCCTTCACTGTTCATGCTCGCTCCCGATTCTCTTCCCCACCCCCCTGAGTCCCCATGTCACTGTGTCGTTCTCCCAATACAGTCTTATTTTGTAAGAGCTGTTTACATACCACAGGCTTGCATTCAGTCTAGACAATTTTCTATTAACTCAGCGCACTGATCTCTTCTCCTCTCACAGCTGGAGGTTTGTTACAGATGAATCCAGTCTTCTACGAACTAATGATGAGCAGCACAGATCTCCATGCTATGTTTACACGCAGGAGCATTTAGGCATCGAGGCATAATTCTGCTGTTTTCTGATTGTAGAAGCCCTGCAGTATTATTGTGTTTCTTCTGGCTGTGCAGAGTGAAATTGCTGTCGGTCCCTTATTTTGAGTGAGAGAGGCACCCTAATGCTCCGTCTATGTTTTCATTAGTTACCGACACACAATTCTGCTGTTGTCTGATTGTAGAAGCAGGTGCAGTGCATCTGTGTTTCTGGTGGCTGTGCAGAGTGAAATTGTGCCGGTCCCTTACTTTGAGTGAGAGGGGCAGGAATGCTCGCTCCCGTGAATAAGACTGGGGGCCAGACAGAATGTAAATTAGTAGAGCCGTCAGCCAATGAAATGAAAGGCACTGGGGAACTGTGTTTACAGAAACAGAAGATAAGGGACACTGTGAAAACAAGACAGCTTTGCTAATGACATCCAATTGCAAAGTTGTTGTTTTCACTGTCCCCTTATTATGAAGACCATTTAATGAAATGAATGAAATTTGTAGTGCCCTGACATAGGGTAACTTACTGCAGAATCTTACCTCGTCCAAGTAATCTTTGCTATATCCATACCAGCAAACATTGACAAAGACATTAAAAATTAATGAGGGGACCTTTGATCTTGGGTGTTATAATGATGTGAATGTATGTGGTCTGTTGAAGATATAAAAGATAAAGGATTACACAGTGTAATAATAAATTGCAAAAGAAAAAAATAACATTTGAATCTTTTCAAATTTTTGCCCATTTGTACCTGCAAAATATCATCATTGGTTATGTTTGATATCTTATTAAAAATCCCCATCTGTTTTAAAAAAGAAGAAAAAAATATTTAGCCTAAGTATAAAATTGAAAAAAAATGTGCTATTGGAATTTGTCACTCCAAAAGGGCTTTTAAACATCTTAAAGCCCTAGTCCTGAAAGGGTTAAATGCCCAATAACATACACTGAAAAAATCCAAGAAATAAATTTTAATATTATTCTTAAAAATAGTTTTCACCAATATTACATTTTGATATTTGAAACATTAATCTACCTTATAACACATGCTTAAACTATTCTGATGCCTTTTGCAAATCTTAATCTGATGCATTAAAAATTAATTGCTTTCAGGTCTATTTATTTAGAATATTATGGTTAGAACCTCCATCTATTTTATTTGGAGCATTTTACTTGGATTAAGAAATTAACCCCAAGATTTTTGTGGGATTATATGAATAAGATCCTTAGTACTAAAAAATGTGGAAGACGTCCAGCTAGCAGCTGCATGAGGGGGTGTCCCAAAATATGACTTTTTGTGGTGGATGTAGGGCAAGATTTTGTTTGGATTAGGTTTTCTTTCTTAACATATGACAGGTTCCCAAAATTAGATAGGTTTGTAATAAATCGTGAAGTAAATAAGTTATGTGTGTTGACTTTTATAAAAACAGTTATGAAGGCTGTGCTGTAAAATGAAATAAAGAAGGTATAAAATGTTGTTTTGTTCCATATTGCAGAACATGTGCATTGTAAAAATACAATGCGATTGGTTTTCTGTGTTTGCATAAAGATACACAGATATAACATTTATGAAATGTTCATTCAGTATTGGGGATTGCCATTAACTTGACAGTTAACACACTATATAATGAGGCACAGATAGATATCTTAAAGGGGTTGTCTCACTACATCGATTTATCTTATCTCAGTCCTGTTTTCTCTGTTTTATTTTTGAATTTACTGGCTTCTATTAGCCTGCAGTGACACGGTGCTGAGAACACCAGGTCTGTAGCTATAGCAACCAGCACTGGCAGCCTATCAGGAGAGATCAAACAGGTTTGTAGTTATAGCGGCCTGAGGAGCTGATGCCGCTCATACAAGAGGGGATATATAGGAATAGGTAGGAGATTGTTAATAGACGCGTATTGCAAAGTGACTTGTCTTTGCAAGATCTTTAACATAAAAAGCAATCCTTGTAGCGAGACAACCTCTTTAACACTTTCAATGATTTTTAATGGCTTTTGTTGTGATCTAAAAAGAGATAAGAAGGTAAGGTGAGATAATATTGCCACATCTATAGTTGACACAGAGGGCTTTTTATACAAGACTATAAAGCAATAATCAGTACAACGTATATGTAATGTAGTGCTTAACCAGCATCCCAGAAGGAATTCAGATGTAAATTATAGAACTATCGTGCTAAATAAAATAGGTAAATTATTTACTGAATTATAGTCAAAGTTTGGCAAAGCAAAAAAAAAAAAAAAGCTAAGTTTTAATCTCTAAATTTATAAACTTCCTTTGGCTGTTATTTAGTAATTAATTCACCTATTTAATCTTAACCCTGTTGTAGCTCTGTTTTTCTCCAATACACTTCTTGAGTGCCATACACCACCAAGTCCAGGCAGATATGAGATTGACGGGGTAGCCATACTTAAGAGGAATGCTTATTTCTATGCTTTTGTTTGATGTTGTACTCATAATACATAATAATAAGGTGAACATACACAATTATTAATTGGGTAATCCATCTTATAAATAGACATACTATCCTGTGTTGCACTCTGGTCTTTCGTAGTTTTGTCTGTAAAAGTGTTTAGGAAAGATAATTATAGGGCAAGTGCAAAGATATTAAAGGTTAACATAAGGGCCAATGGTAACATGTCTTCCAAATTATGGCTAAACCCACCTGCAACTGGAAATAGAGCAAAACCACACAGTAAGAACTACTCATACACCCTACTTATATAGACTATACTGCATGCCAACAAACGTAATGTAATCAAATAAGTAGGTCATTTTATACAATAATTGTTCATTAGAAAGGTTCCCATCAATAAGCTAATCTTGCTGTCAGGACCCTAACAATTCACTGTAATATCTCACTAAAGTGGCAATAAGTGTTCAGTTTCCCTACAGAGTCACTACTGAGCAAATCAATAAGCAATCTATATAATGAACAAATATGCCAAGGTTCCTCGAGCAAGAGATACTCATTATAGCTGTTTCCCACTCTGGCAAAAAGATCAATGTCTGGAGTAAAGCTTTTCATTAACTCAGAAGTTTCTAAATTGGTTTCCTATTAAACACATTCATGTTTAACAAGCGCATTTAGACCAGTGGAAGTTGTGGTGATGGAACTGCTAAAAATCTAATAAATAAATAGGATAGTTATAGAAATATATAAAAATGTTACAAATCATACAAGTCAATGTATTACTCATATATTTCAGTGATGCTATTATTACTAGATAGCTCATCCCAAAATAGGTACTGTAATGGAAAATGTATCTATTTAAGGGCAGAGTTCTTATCCCAGGACACCTGTAATATATATATATATATATATATATATACACTCACCGGCCACTTTATTAGGTACACCTGTCCAACTGCTCGTTAACACTTAATTTCTAATCAGCCAATCACAGCCAATCGCATTTAGGCATGTAGACATGGTCAAGACAATCTCCTGCAGTTCAAACCGAGCATCAGTATGGGGAAGAAAGGTGATTTGAGTGCCTTTGAACGTGGCATGGTTGTTGGTGCCAGAAGGGCTGGTCTGAGTATTTCAGAAACTGCTGATCTCCTGGGATTTTCACGCACAACCATCTCTAGGGTTTACAGAGAATGGTCCGAAAAAGAAAAAACATCCAGTGAGCGGCAGTCCTGTGGGCGGAAATGCCTTGTTGATGCCAGAGGTCAAAGGAGAATGGGCAGACTGGTTCGAGCTGATAGAAAGGCAACAGTGACTCAAATAGCCACCCGTTACAACCAAGGTAGGCAGAAGAGCATCTCTGAACGCACAGTACGGCGAACTTTGAGGCAGATGGGCTACAGCAGCAGAAGACCACACCGGGTGCCACTCCTTTCAGCTAAGAACAGGAAACTGAGGCTCCAATTTGCCCAAGCTCATCGAAATTGGACAGTAGAAGATTGGAAAAACGTTGCCTGGTCTGATGAGTCTCGATTTCTGCTGTGACATTCGGATGGTAGGGTCAGAATTTGGCGTCAACAACATGAAAGCATGGATCCATCCTGCCTTGTATCAACGGTTCAGGCTGGTGGTGGTGGTGTCATGGTGTGGGAAATATTTTCTGGCACTCTTTGGCCCCTTGGTACCAATTGAGCATCGTTGCAACACCTTGTTGAATCTATGCCACGAAGAATTGAGGCAGTTCTGAAGGCAAAAGGGGGTCCAACCCGTTACTAGCACGGTGTACCTAAGACAGTGGCCGGTGAGTGTGTATATATATATATATATATATATATATATATATATATATATATGAACGTCACCGAGAAACCTGGGCTCGGTGAGGTAGGAGCCGTCACTTTGTTTTGTGTCAACTACGGTAGGTAGTTGGCACATGTTTATCAATTAGTAGGTGTAGTAATACTGCTTAGTCTGGGGCAACTTTTACCGGCAGCAAAGTGTTGGATGAGTGACTGCTCCATATGTTCCAGGCCAGGGTTTAACTGGGTTATATAAGTCAGCTATTTGGCTGACTAAATGTGTCTGCAATTACAGGCCAGGGAGTTTGGGCCTGAGAGATATAAGCTAGTAGTGAGGCTATAAGCTAGTATTGAGGGAAAACACTACTGTTATCTAATATGAGCTAGTATGATACAACGCTGCCTAGGATACACAGATCCAAAAAGCGTGGATGAGCTGGAGTCCATCGTGGAGCGGTTTACTGCCAATGAGGACTTCCTGCAGGACTTGGATGCCCCAGAGAACCAGAGAAGACCATCAGCCAGTAAGATAGTTGCTATTACTAGGGAGGAAAGACTGTATGGCAAGGAGGATGACACGCTCTCATAGCACACAGGTAGACGGCTGCCAAGTCCCAAAAAGGACTTTGTTACTAGGCCTCATGGTCAGTTAGTCTGCTGACGCTGCCAGGAGCTGGGACATGTGGCGGCTAACTGCCCGTTACTAAACGAGCCCATGGACTGTGACTTGGGAAGATGGATTTCTTACTTTACAAGGCCTGCTTATGCCGCTCAACAGGACAGTATGACTGACCAGCAGGTGTGTCTTGTTAGAGTGGAAGGTTGTCCTGTAATGGCTCTCATGTACTCTGGGAGTCTAGTGACTTTAGTTCACACCAGTCTGGTCAATGCAGCTAAGATCCAGACCTGCTGTTTGGAGGTAATCTGCATCCATGGGGACATGAAGGACTATCCCAAGGCCATAGTCACTGTGGAAACTACTTGTGGGTCAGTGAGCCATGAAGTGGGTGTGGTTAAAGAACTATATTTACTATTTTGCCATAGGCAAACTTAAACTCTATCAGTTCTCTATCTATAAAACACTAAAACGTAACTTTTATTATGTATAACACTTAACCTCTATTTAAAAACCTGATTTCTAACCTCTCAATATATCCCTCTCTACTTCTGAAGGAATAGCTCCCCTTCTATTATCAATTCTGGTTGAACCCCACCTATTAACAGGAAAACCATATATATACAGTAATTTACTAACTCCAGTAAGGGATCCCAAGCATCCAACATGGGCAGTCATCCCTAATCTAATGTACATAAAACATATGAGGTGTTCATTCTGATACCCTCTGCAGCGGGTAACACTTGTAGAAAGAGGTGAGAAATCACATTTTAAAACGTCATGCCTGACCTCTCCAACATGTTTCACCAGCTAAACTGGCTTCATCAGGGGTTAGAGGTCCAGTCCCATGTGGTCTCAGCTCACTTCCTTTTATATTATGTTAGGTACACACCCTATTCAGGTGCTCACCAATTAGCCATCAGAGAATCCACAAAACCCACTCCCCCTTCCACTCTCCTGCACGCACACTGATACTATGTGCTGCTGCTGCTGCCGCTGTCACCATGCTCCCATAAACAACATTTCTCAGACAAGTTCACCATCTCCATAGCGGGCTTGCGCCCTATCTTACCATGCTGCCCGCGTACTGTATCAATAGAGATATCTGCCCTGGCTGTGATGGACTTCCATCCAATTTCTTTCATATTATAGAGTCTGCATGGCTCACCTAAAACAGACTAAGCAGAATAGGAATTACATACTACAGCACACTACCAGCTTTATCACCTCCCATGAACCCCTTCTCCTCCATGTCTAATATGCATATTCATTGGGAATACATACTTCATTGTACTGTACACTATTGTCTTAGTCTCTTCCCATAAAGCACTTCTCCTTTATATCTAATATACATATTTCATTTTAATAAAGCTGCAGGCCCTACGGTTAGCCTTTTATATGCATGCAAGCCGAAAGTCTTCCTTTTTATGCTGGAATAATATACGTGTGTTACGTGTTTGTTGGATATCGTAATAAAATATGGACTAAGCTATATAGCTGAAAATCGGTTCCTTCTATTGTTTGTTGAAGCTTGAGACACTACGGGTCAAGAGGAAACCCGGATAAGGCACCGTGGCATGACATGCAATATTCATATAGCGGTTAAAGGATCAAAATGAGTATACCTGCCTATAGCCTGCCTAGACGACCTATACCTGCCTATATCCTGTCTAGGGGGACCTATACCTGCCTATACCAGCCTATAGCGACCTATACCTGCCTATACCCTGCCTATGAGGACCTATATCTGCCTATGGGGGCGATTGCATGCCTATAGCCTGCCTAGGGGGACATATAGCTGCCTATACCAGCCTATGGGATACATTAAACTGCCTATACATGCCTATAACCTGCCTATGGGGGACATTAAACTGCCTATGGGGGATATTAAACTGCCTATTCCTGCCTATATCTGCCTATGGGGGACATGAAACTGCCTATACCAGCCTATATCTGCCTATGGGGGACATTAAACTGCCTATGTAATTTTATTGGTATCTATTTTTATTTTCAAAATTCACCAGTAGCCGCTGCATTTTCCACCCTAGGCTTATACTCGAGTCAATAAGCTTTCCCGTTTTTTGTGGCAAAAGTAGGTGCCTCGGCTTATACTCGGGTCTGCTTATACGAGTAAATACGGTACGTTAAAATGGGAGTATGCAGAAATTATAGTACATTCCTGCTCTATTGTATCTGCACACATCTGTATTGCATATATTGTATTTAAAGTTAGCACAAAATCTACGCAGTGAGTAGAAACAATAAATCTATACATAAATAGATGTATACATGAATAGATGGTAATCTATTCCCGAGCTGCGTCTCGTCATAGCAACGTAAGTGTATATATTATATGATTCAGTTGCTAACAACCTCTTCATGCACAGAAATAATATCCATACATCCCAATTTGTTAAATAGAAACCATGGTCTCACGTGATCAATACATCATTGCAAAACACAGGGAAAATGAGGGACAAGTTTACCAAGACTCACATCCTGAGTCTTTATCAAACTTGATAAAGACTCAAGATGTGAGTCGAAACGTTGCTGTTATGCTGTTGTAAAGGGATGTTTAAATAAAGGACACCTATGCTGACGCCCTTGGTATTGTTTTCTAGAGCAAACCCAAAAAAGTGTGCCATAGGTCTAGAGGAGGCTCGCTACTTTTAAGCCACAAATGGACAAGGTAGAGGCTATTAAAAACTGTCCACAACCCGATTAAAAAAAGAGAGTCTTTTTAGGGATAGCTGAGCATTATTGACGGTTTGTCCCAAATTTTCCCATGATCACAACTCGCCTTACAGACCTTACAAAAGGGGCTAAGTCCACTATGGTAAAACGGGATGAGAAGTCAGAGGAAGCCTTCCATAAATTAAAAGAGATCTTATATAAAAGACCGGTGTTAATTGCGACCAACTTTAAAAGTAAATTTATGGTACAGGTAGATGTCTCTAATGTTGGGCTGGGAGCAGTACTCTCACAGATAATCAATAAGGAAGAACACCCAGTGATCCACTTAAGCAGGAAGCTAACATCAGCAGAAAAAAAATGATGCCATAATTGAGAGGGAGTGCCTGGCTCTTAAGTGGGTCATCGAGTCGTTAAAGTACTATTTGTTGGTCAGACAATCCAAGCTGGTCACTGACCACTCAAATTTAAAATGGGTGGTCCAGATTAAAGATAAAAATGCAAGGGTTACCAGGTGGTTCTTGGATTTACAGGACTTTGTTTTATGTCGAATATCGTCCTGGTTCTCAGCAAAGCAATGCAGACACATTGTCACGTGTCCATTGTCTGAAGGCATGGTGTACTCCTCCCCACAGGTCTTAACAGAGGGGGGGATATGTAGGGCCCTGACTGGTAAGGTGGTGAACTGTGTATACATTGTACCCAGAGTTCTCGGATATATATGGTGAGGACAGTTGCATGTCACCGAGAAACCTGGCCTCAGTGTAGTAGGAGCTGTTGCTTTATTCTGTGTCAACTGCGGTAGGTACTTGGCACATGTTTATCAGTTAGTAGCTGTGGTAATACAGGTTACTCCAGGATGGCTTTTACTGGGAGCAGTCAAAGTGTTGGGTGGGTGACTGCTCCCCGTGTTCCAGGTTGTGTTCTAGGCCAGCTAGTTGGCTGACTAGGTGTGTCTGCAATTACAGGCCAGGGAGTGCGGGCCTGAGAGATACACCAAGAAGCAACCAGTGCGCACTGTGACTAGGACTTGTAAGCATTTGTATGGCATTTCTTGTAGTATATATTATCTCTCCTGTGTCATTGTACAAAATAGATTGAGACCTCAAATGTTTCTCTGCCTTGGACGGAATAGATGCATACTGTGGGCATTGGACATGTGCAGAAAAGCCTTGAAGCTGGTTGTGAAATGGGCATGCGCTCCCGAGACTGACATGCACAGTAAGGATGTGGAGACGCCGTGTCGGGTTGTTTAACTGCCGATTGATCCCGCTCGCCGCACTGGATAAGTTATATGGTTTTTTAACACTGAATTCAGTATTGAGTTGCTGGTATGTATTCTTTTATATATATGAGGTGTCAAAATTTGACGCCTACCCCATGCCTACAGTAGGGTGGATGGGCCCTGCAAGATATATTACCACCCTTGACCTGACCAAAGGCTATTGACAGGTACCATTTACCAAAGCAGCAAGAGAAAAAAACTGCTTTTCTCACGCCTGATGGCCATTTTCAATATGTGGCACTCCCTTTTGGTCTACATGGTGTCCCGGCCACATTTCAGAGGATGATGGATTTCATTGTACAACCCCAACAGAGCATATGCAGCAGCCTACTTAGATGTGGTCATTTTAAGCATAGACTGGGAATCTCATCTAGGTAAGGTCCAGACAGTGGTAGACTCCATTCGGGAGACTGGTATGAAAGCAAACCCAAAAAATAGTATTTCGGACAGCACAGAAGTCCTTAGCAATTTTACATGAGGACCACCATCAAACATGCAATAGGTGACCAATTAGAAGCAGTCAAACTTCCTCCTCAAGTACTCCAGAAAACGATACCAAGGGCGTTAACATAGGTGTTCTTTATTTAAAAATCCCTGTACAACAGCATAACAGCAACGTTCAACTCACATCCTGAGTCTTTATCAAGACTAGCCTTATGACAGGGTACACAAATGGTTACATGATGATGTGGCACTTTATGATTGGTTAATATGTAGGAGGGTGGTTACCTCTTTTTTGTATAAATTGGACATCACTTTGCACTTGATTATGCTTGAAAAAGGCTCTATTTGATTTTTTCTGAGCCAAAACTTTGCATTTTTGTACTTTGGATATTGAATAAAAAGATTTTTATGCTGACATCCCTGTTTTGGATATTCTTGCACAAGTCTGGTTCATCTTTGGGTGCAATTTTCAGATACCTGAAGGTGCCTAATTCATCTGTACAAACAATTATACGCAAGTACAAACAAGATGGGAATGTCCAGCCATCATAACACTCAGGAAGGAGATGAGTTCTGTGTCTCAGTGATGAACCTGCTTTGATCCAACATGTGCATATCAACTCAAGAACAAAAGCAAAAGACCTTGTAAAGATGCTGGTGGAAGCTGTTAAAACTGTGTCATTATCCACAATGAAACGAGTACTGTATCAACATGGGCTGAAAGGCCACTCTGCCAGGAAGAAGCCATTACTCCAAAACAAATATATAAAAGCCAGATTAATGTTTGCAAATGCATACAGGAACAAAGACCTACATTTTTGGAGACATATCCTGTGGACTGACAAACTAAAATTGAACTGTTTGGCCATAATGACCATCATTACATTTGGTTGAAAAAAGGAGAAGCTTGGAAGCCTCAGAATACCATCCCAACTGTAAAACACAACACAGGGGTGGCAGCATCATGTTGTGGGGTTGTTTTGCAGCAGGAAGGACTGGTGCATTTCACAAAATAGATGGCATCACGAGGAAAGGAGATTATGTGGTGTGGCAGAGCGACTGCTGGTAGTCGCATGATCCTGCCACTAGAGGGTCTACGTCCGGAAACCCTCTGCAGATGCGCCACCGAGGAACTGGGCTCGGTGGGAAAAAGCCACCTATTTTGTGTGTTATATTACTGACACTTATGGTAGCGGCTAGAATAGCTGCAAGGCAGCTAGGTATGGGGTGGCTCTTCCGGGACAGCTATAGTGTCGGGTGGGTGGCTGTCCCCGCATTCCAGGTCCCTGGGTTCCAGCCCAGATATTGGACATCTCTGGAGGCCTATAAAAGCCTAGTACTCCAGGTGATCAGGGGGCGTGGTCTTCCACCTGATAGTGGAGCAACAGAGGAGCTGGAGGAGAGCTCTGGCCCCCAGAGGCGATCAGGAAGCCTGGAGTACAGTGAGGACACTGTGACTTTGAGGTGCTGTGCAATAGGCACAGACCTCTGGACAGAGAGGGTCTCTGGATGTGACTAAGTGGCCAGACGGCCAAGGATTTTTTTTTATGTTTTGTTTTCTGTGAACGGTGCCTTAATAAAACTGGCTGAGGCCAGTCTGAAATAACCCTGTGTCAGAAGATCTTTTAGTCAATACTCTTCTACCAAGGATGGCGATCCTAAAGGCAAGCGGGAATCCCCAGGACGGGCCAAACTAGCGTCCCAGAGCTAAGTGGCAGCTTACAATTGGTGGAGGATGCCGTGGGCATAATGGGCATGACCGGTGTAAGATTGGAACAGCTGGCATAGGATGTGATGACTTATATGTGGGTGCCTTGTACAGCCAGATGTCTGCTGCCCCTACTGGTCTTGAGAGGGTGACTGAGTTGCCTAATGTGAACACAGCCAGTTTGTTTCTTGAGTTGGAGAGCCATAAGGAGGTTAGCCAGGCTGCTAGTGACTCCAGTGCATGGTATGACTTTGATAGTGATCAAGATATAGGAGTGACCCAGATAGAAACTGAGAATTCTCCCTTAGAGATGGGTGTAGGGGATGTGAAGGAAACCTTCCCACACATTGCTGCCAAGGGTCTGCTGCTAAACGGAGCAGGTGATAACGGTGCCCAGAGGAATGTGTCCTCTGATATTGGTGAGGAGCTGACACAGTTTGGGGCCCCTGTAGTGCAATATAAGCCTCCTCAAGTGGTCACCACAAGTCAAATACCTGTGGCAGGCTGTGAAGCTCAGATGAGTGCCAGTGACCCCTGTAGTCAGGCAAGGATATTGCATGGAAAAACGGAAACAGGCCATGAAGGTGGTTTCCCCACTGCTGTAAATCAGGGGTTTTTGGGGGGGACGAGAAAAACCCTCGATATGGGAAACCCCACCGGGGTAAGGAGGTTTTTTTTAAAAAGGTAATTGCGGGCTTCCCTTGATGGTGGACTTTTCTTCAATAAAATGTTATTATTGCCTCAGGGGAAGAGGGGACAGGGGGGTTACATTCTTCACGGGGCCCCCCATACTGCAAGGGAAAGGGGTATCATCACTGAGGTGTTCGGTGGGGGGAAAACCAGTTTTCCTCTGATATGAACCAATTGACGGCAATTTTACCCCAAGGCGGAGCTTGGGGGTCCATTTAAAAAAATTTGAAACTTTACCTGCCCCCTAAGGGGACAGGAGATGGTCAGTAAGGACCCGGGAGGCCTGGTGATGAAGAAAAATTTTGGGTCTCTGATGAGCCTGCAGAAAAGAGGGTAACAGGTTTTGGTCGGGTTTCCCGGCCCAAAGGGCCCATGGGGGGATAGGGGGACCCTAAAAAAAGGGGTGCGGGTTCTTACAGTTTCTGTTAAAAAAGGGGGGTTACTGAGAAAAACCCAGGGGCCGTTTTTGCTTGTTTGCGAGACCCAAGGGGTTTTAAAAACTTGCCCAGGGGGCCCCCCCCCCAAATGTTTGGTTTTTTGGGGGTGTAAGCAACCTAAAAGGGTTTATAATAGCCCTGAAAAAGGGGGTTTTTGTCAGTATTTCCCCTATGAATGTCGGCTTTCTGGCTATGCGTGATGGCCCCCTTGTAGTTTTGAGCGTGTGGGTTTTTGACTAGAGATGGGCGAATTTTCTCAAAAATTTGATTCGGTCATTTGCCGAATTTTCCCCAAAAAAATTTGTTTTTCGTTCCGAAATTTCTTTTCGGCACGAATCGCCGTTAAAAAAGCAGCTATTTTTCCCGGGGTGCAAGAGCCTGCAGGGGCTGTTAAAAACGTTGTGCCATGCTTAAATATGCAAAAGGGGGCTTGGTCTGGTTTCATTTTCAATGTTGTGTTTTAGTATGACTGCAGATGACTTGGGCCCCCGCTCTTAGAATCGTTTTTATAAAAATTCCCCGGGGGCCCCTTTAAAAGGGGCAAAACTGACCAAAAAAATCAAGGGGGGTTTTAGCCTGGGGTAAGTCATGCCAGCGAAAGCTTTAAAAAAAAAAGCTGAGAGCTCGGTGGCAAACATTAGTGACGAGTGTGGGGGGGACGGCGGGAAACCACCCGAGCATGAGGTTTTGGCGGGGGGCACAATGACATTTGGAGGGGCAAAAACAAGGGGGAAACCCAGAGTGCCCAAAAGACTGATAGCGGAAAGGGCACGGCGGCGCCAAATATGAGGTCAGGGATTGGGACAATGGACTTTTGGAGGTGGCAAAAAAGGAGGGGGCCAAAGAATGGCACAAAAAATTTCAGTTTTGGAGGTTCGACAAACAGCAGCATGAGATAAGGGAAATGGCACAAAGACATTCTGGAGGCGGCAAAAAAAGTATTTTTGGCTTTCAGGGGGTGGCACAAAAGATACCGTGTGGAGGTCACGGAAAAGGGAGAGCATATGGGTCGGCAAATGGCAAAATGAAAATTCTGGAGGCGGCCCCCCAAAAAAAATATTTGGCCACAGAGTGGGGACAATGAAAAGTGTGGAAAGGTCAAGACAGCAGGGAGCTGAGTTCGGCATTAACCCCAATTTACATTTTTGGAAGGGGGGGCAAAAAAAGTTTTTAGGCCACAGAGTGGCAAAAATCACACAGTTTTGGAGGTCCCCGGCGGGGCCGCTATGAGATCAGGCAGTGGGACAATACATTCTGGGGGCGGCAAAATTATAGGCCCCCAGAGTGGCACAATCACACAGTGTGGAGGTCACGGGGGGCCCGCAGAAAGAGGTCAGGGGAGTGGGGACAAAAGACATTTTTGGGGCGGCCCCAAAAAATTATTAGGCCAAAAAGAGTGGCACAATGGGTACGTGTGGAGGTTTTACGACAGCAGCACATGAGATCAGGGGTGGGGACAAAGCATTCTGGAGGGGGGCCCCAAAAAAGTTTTTAGGCCACAGGAAATGGCAGAATTTATACAGTGTGGAGGTCCCCGGGCAGCAGCGCAAAGAGATCAGGCAAATGGGACCCCTGCTTTTTGGAGGGGCCCCAAAAAAAGTATTAGGCCACAAATGGCATAAAACACACAGTGTGGGGGGTCACGGGCCCGCAAAGCATGAGATCAGGCAGTGGCAAAATGGGCATTCTGGAGGGGGGCCAAAAAAGGGGGAAAACCCAGAGTGGCACAAAAGAATAGGAG